>WNWK01007771.1:0-62500 GCA_009830355.1 Cherax destructor
ACTAACACGCAAGTACCTACTCACTGCTAGGTGAACAGTGACAGTAGGTGTAAGGTGACTAACACCCAGGTACCTACTCACTGCTAGGAGAACAGTGACAGTAGGTATAAGGTGACTAACACGCAAGTACCTACTCACTGCTAGGTGAACAGTGACAGTAGGTGTAAGGTGACTAACACGCAAGTACCTACTCACTGCTAGGTGAACAGTGACAGTAGGTGTAAGGTAATAACACCCAGGTACCTACTCACTGCTAGGAGAACAGTGACAGTAGGTATAAGGTGACTAACACGCAAGTACCTACTCACTGCTAGGTGAACAGTGACAGTAGGTGCGGTGACTAACACCCAGGTACCTACTACTGCTAGGAGAACAGTGACAGTAGGTATAAGGTGACTAACACGCAAGTACCTACTCACTGCTAGGTGAACAGTGACAGTAGGTATAAGGTGACTAACACCCAGGTACCTACTTACTGCTAGGAGAACAGTGACAGTAGGTATAAGGTGACTAACACGCAAGTACCTACTCACTGCTAGGTGAACAGTGACAGTAGATGTAAGGTGACTAACACCCAGGTACCTACACAGTGAAACATAACTTAATAAAGGTTTAAGAGTGAAAAATTGATCGAAATTAGCGCAGGTTCAACGAACTGAACCTGCTATCCATCTTCATCTACTGCCCACTCACGGTACCTAATTACCTCCTATCTTTAAGATAAACACAATGCACATATTAAATTATGTGTCATGCAGGACAATGACCCCATATAAGGTGTAACAGAGGCTATGTTGCGCATGCAACATGCACAGAAAACAGCGCAACATAAGCGTGGTTGCTAACAACCAAGCATGCGACAGCATGATTATGCATAAGGGGGGTGTGGAAAGGGGTGACTAAGGGTCAAAGGGGAGTCATTTAAGGGGTAGAAATGGTCTTGGAAAGATCGCGGACCCATACAAAGATTTAAGTGTTATTGTGGGATGTAAACATCGAAGGTGTCTGATGTTTCGACCATCTCAGCTCAAGGTATGAATTACGCCTAATTCTAGGCGATGTTTCGGTCACTCCTGGACCACTTTTGCCCGTTACGTGGGTCAAGGACTAAGCGAAACGTCGATTTTTGAGATTAACTGGGAATTGATCCAGTATTGTGGGTTAGTTCTCAGTTTATCCAGACCTTATCCATCCTGTGGATGGTAGTGGCTAGTTTATTATATACCTCATATCCATCCTGTGGATGGTAGTGGCTAGTTTATTGTGTACCTCATATCCATCCTGTGGATGGTAGTGGCTAGTTTATTGTGCACCTCATATCCATCCTGTGGATGGTAGTGGCTAGTTTATTGTGTACCTCATATCCATCCTGTGGATGGTAGTAGCTAGTTTATTGTGTACCTCATATCCATCCTGTGGATGGTAGTGGCTAGTTTATTGTGTACCTCATATCCATCCTGTGGATGGTAGTGGCTAGTTTATTGTGTACTCTCATATCCATCCTGTGGATGGTAGTGGCTAGTTTATTGTGTACCTCATATCCATCCTGTGGATGGTAGTGGCTAGTTTATTGTGTACCTCATATCCATCCTGTGGATGGTAGTGGCTAGTTTATTGTGTACTTTATATCCATCCTGTGGATGGTAGTGGCTAGTTTATTGTGCACTCATATCCATCCTGTGGATGGTAGTGGGTAGTTTATTGTGCACTCATATCCATCCTGTGGATGGTAGTGGGTAGTTTATTGTGTACCTCATATCCATCCTGTGGATGGTAGTGGCTAGTTTATTGTGCACCTCATATCCATCCTGTGGATGGTAGTGGGTAGTTTATTGTGTACCTCATATCCATCCTGTGGATGGTAGTAGCTAGTTTATTGTGTATCTCATATCCATCGTGTGGATGGTAGTGGCTAGTTTATTGTGTACCTCATATCCATCCTGTGGATGGTAGTGGTTAGTTTATTGTGTACCTCATATCCATCCTGTGGATGGTAGTGGCTAGTTTATTGTGTACCCCATATTCATCCTGTGGATGGTAGTGGCTAGTTTATTGTGTACTCATATCCATCCTGTGGATGGTAGTGGCTAGTTTATTGTGTACCTCATATCCATCCTGTGGATGGTAGTGGCTAGTTTATTGTGTACCTCATATCCATCCTGTGGATGGTAGTGGCTAGTTTATTATGTACCTCATATCCATCCTGTGGATGGTAGTGGCTAGTTTATTGTGTACCTCATATCCATCCTGTGGATGGTAGTGGCTAGTTTATTGTGTACCTCATATCCATCATGTGGATGGTAGTGGCTAGTTTATTGTGTACTTCATATCCATCCTGTGGATGGTAGTGGCTAGTTTATTATGTACCTCATATCCATCCTGTGGATGGTAGTGGTTAGTTTATTGTGTACCTCATATCCATCCTGTGGATGGTAGTGGCTAGTTTATTGTGTACCTCATATCCATCCTGTGGATGATAGTATCTAGTTTATTATGTACCTCATATCCATCCTGTGGATGGTAGTGGCTAGTTTATTGTGTACATCATATCCATCCTATGGATGGTAGTGGTTAGTTTATTGTGTACCTCATATCCATCCTGTGGATGGTAGTGGCTAGTTTATTGTGTACCTCACATCCATCCTGTGGATGGTAGTGGCTAGTTTACTGTGTACCTCATATCCATCCTGTGGATGGTAGTGGCTAGTTTATTGTGTACCTCATATCCATCCTGTGGATGGTAGTGGCTAGTTTATTGTGTACTTCATATCCATCCTGTGGATGGTAGTGGCTAGTTTATTGTGTACCTCATATCCATCCTGTGGATGATAGTGGCTAGTTTATTGTGTACCTCATATCCATCCTGTGGATGGTAGTGGCTAGTTTATTGTGTACCTCATATCCATCCTGTGGATGGTAGTGGCTAGTTTATTGTGTACTCATATCCATCCTGTGGATGGTAGTGGCTAGTTTATTGTGTACCTTATATCCATCCTGTGGATGGTAGTGGCTAGTTTATTGTGTACCTCATATCCATCCTGTGGATGATAGTGGCTAGTTTATTTTGTACCTCATATCCATCCTGTGGATGGTAGTGGTTAGTTTATTGTGTACTTCATATCCATCCTGTGGATGGTAGTGCCTAGTTTATTGTGTACCTCATATCCATCCTGTGGATGGTAGTGGCTAGTTTATTGTGTACTTCATATCCATCTTGTGGATAGTAGTGGCTAGTTTATTGTGTACCTCATATCCATCCTGTGGATAGTAGTGGCTAGTTTTTTGTGTACCTCATATCCATCCTGTGGATGGTAGTGCCTAGTTTATTGTGTACCTCATATCCATCCTGTGGATAGTAGTGGCTAGTTTATTGTGTACCTCATATCCATCCTGTGGATAGTAGTGGCTAGTTTTTGTGTACTCATATCCATCCTGTGGATGGTAGTGCCTAGTTTATTGTGTACCTCATATCCATCCTGTGGATAGTAGTGGCTAGTTTATTGTGTACCTCATATCCATCCTGTGGATAGTAGTGGCTAGTTTATTGTGTACCTCATATCCATCCTGTGGATGGTAGTAGCTAGTTTATTGTGTACCTCATATCCATCCTGTGGATAGTAGTGGCTAGTTTATTGTGTACCTCATATCCATCCTGTGGATAGTAGTGGCTAGTTTATTGTGTACCTCATATCCATCCTGTGGATAGTAGTGGCTAGTTTATTGTGCACCTCATATCCATTCTGTGGATAGTAGTGGCTAGTTTATTGTGTACCTCATATCCATCCTGTGGATGGTAGCGCAAGAGCATATGGAATATGGATACACAATAGGCCTAGGAACTAGGTCTCAAAAGGGTTAACAGGAGAACATCTGGATTAATATCAACAGTTATCTTATCTGTTACAAGCAAATTTAGGAAATTTGCTTAATATATCTGGTATCTTATTATCATTAATAATATATCTTTACATATCATAGGTTATTATACTGTCTATCTCTATATTCCTCAATAAGTGGACAATTAAGCACATAGTGTTCAAGACAGTGACCATAAGACTGACCACATAATTTACAATTGGTTTGATCTGTTTGTCTGTCAGACTGTCAGAAGTACTTGTAACCAAGTCTAAGTCTGGCTAGTACAACATCAGACTGTCAGAAGTACTTGTAACCAAGTCTAAGTCTGGCTACTACAACATCAGACTGTCAGAAGTACTTGTAACCAAGTCTAAGTCTGGCTACTACAACATCAGACTGTCAGAAGTACTTGTAACCAAGTCTAAGTCTGGCTACTACAACATCAGCATGTGTGTAGTCCCTTTGTTATTAACTAACTAATAATACTGAATTTCTCAATCATATATAGCCATGAAAATTTGTGTGTTTTGTTCACACACACACACACAACACACACACACACACACACACACACACACACACACACACACACACACACACACACACACATAGAGTTGCCAGGAAGTGGAATAGCCTAGAAAGTGACGTAGTGGAGGCAGGAACCATACATAGTTTTAAGACGAGATTTGATAAAGCTCATGGAGCAGGGAGAGAGATGACCTAGTAGCAATCAGTGAAGAGGCGGGGCCAGGAGCTATGACTCGACCACTGCAACCACAAATAGGTGAGTACACACACACCACACCTTCAAGAAGTTGAAGGTGTGGTATACGAATGCAGATGGAATTACAAATAAATGTGAGGAGTGGCATGAAAGAATCAAGGAAACGTCCCCAGACATAATAGCTCTCACAGAAACAAAACTCACCGGGATGATAGCAGACGCAATCTTCCCACCCGGATATCAGATCCTGAGGAAAAATAGAGGGAGGAGAGGGGGAGCAGGAGTTGTATTGAGCATTAAAAACCGATGGGGATTTAAGGAAATGGAAGGAATGGACGAAATGGGCGAAATGGACTACATAGTAGATACAATTCAGTCTGGGGGACATAAGGTAGACATTGCAGTGATATATAACCTGCCACAGAACAACAGGAGGCCAAGAGAAGAATATGAAGAGAGCAACAGAGCAATGTTGGACACACTAGCTGAGGTGGCCAGAAGAGCTCACACGGGTAGAGCAAAGTTACTAGTTATGGGCGATTTCAATCACAAGGAGATTGATTGGGAAAACCTGGAGCCATATGGTGGTCCCAAAACATGTAAAGCCAAGATGATGGATGTGGTACTGGAAAACCTCAGACATCAACATGTTAGGGATACTACCAGAGAGAGAGAGAGAGGGGAGGATGAACCAGCAAGACTGGACCTCGTGTTCACCCTGAGCAGTTCAGATATTGAGGACATCACATATGAAAGGCCCTTCAGAGCTAGTGATCATGTGGTTCTGAGCTTTGAATACATAGTAAAGTTACAAGTGGAGAGGGTAACAGGAGTAGCAGAGAAAAAGCCAAACTACAAAAGGGGGACTACACAGGTATGAGGAACTTCCTGCATGAGGTTCAGTGGGAAAGAGAATTGGTAGGAAAGTCAGCAAACGAAATGATGGAATACATAACAACAAAATGCAAGGAGGCAGAGGAGAAAGGTTTGTTCCCAAGGGCAACAGAAATAATGGGAAGACCAGAACGAACCCTTGGTTTACCCAAAGGTGCAGGAAGGCAAAAACTAAGTGCACTAGAGAATGGAAAAAGTACAGAAGACAAAGGACCCAGGAAAATAAAGAGATTAGTCGAAGAGCCAGAAACGAGTATGCACAGATAAGGAGGGAGGCCCAGCGACAGTACGTAAGCAACATAGCATCAAAAGTCAAGTCTGACCCGAAGCTGTTTTATAGCCACATCAGGAGGAAGACAACAGTCAAGGACCAAGTACTCAGGCTGAGGAAGGAAGGTGGGGAGCTCACAATAAACGACCAAGAGGTATGTGAGGAGCTCAACATGAGATTTAAGGAAGTATTTACAGTGGAGACAGAAAGGACTCTGGGAGGTCAGAACAGGGGAAGACACCAACAAGAGATATACCAACAAGTGTTAGATGAAATACACACAACCGAGGAGGAGGTGAAGAAGCTGCTAAGTGACCTTGATACCTCAAAGGCGGTGGGACCTGACAACATCTCTCCGTGGGTCCTTAGAGAGAAAGCAGAGACGCTGTGTGTGCCACTAACAACAATTTTCAACACATCCATTGAAACTGGGCAACTACCTGAGGTATGGAAGACGGCAAATGTAGTCCCCATTTTTAAGAAAGGAGACAGAAACGGGCACTAAACTTCAAACCTGTGTCACTGACGTGTATAGTATGCAAAGTCATGGAGAAGATTATCAGGAGAAGAGTGGTGGAGCACCTAGAACGGAACAACCTTATAAACGACAACCAGCACGGATTCATGGAAGGCAAATCTTGTGTCACAAACCTACTGGAGTTTTATGACAAGGTAATGGAAGTAAGACACGAGAGATAAGGGTGGGTAGATTACATTTTCTTGGACTGCAGGAAGGCCTTCGACACAGTTCCTCACAAGAGATTAGTGCAAAAGCTAGAGGATCAGGCAGGTATAACAGGAAAGGCACTGCAATGGATCAGAGAATACCTGACAGGGAGGCAACAACGAGTCATGGTACATGACGAGGTATCACAGTGGGCGCCTGTGATGAGTGGTGTTCCATAGGGGTCAGTCCTAGGACCAGTGCCATTTTTGGTAAATGTGAATGACATGAAGGAAGTGTCCCTGTTTGCAGATGATGTGAATATAATGAGGAGAATTAAATCAGATGAGGATCAGGCAGGACTACAAAGAGACCTGGACAGGCTACAAGCCTGGCCCAGTAACTGGCTCCTTGAATTTAACCCTGCCAAATGCAAAGTCATGAAGATCGGGGAAGGGCAAAGAGACCGCAGACAGAGTATAGGCTAGGTGGCCAAAGACTGCAAACCTCACTCAAGAAAAAGGATCTTGGGGTGAGTATAATACCGAGCACATCTCCTGAGGTGCACATCAACCAGATAACTGCTGCAGCATATGGGCGCCTGGCAAACCTGAGAATAGCGTTCCGATACCTCAGTAAGGAATCGTTCAAGACACTGTACACCATGTACGTCAATCCCATCCTGGAGTATGCAGCACCAGTTTGGAACCCACACCTTGTCAAGCACTTCAAGAAAATAGAGAAATGCAAAGATTTGCAACAAGATTAATCCCGAAGTTAAGGGGTATGTCCTACGAAGAGAGGTTAAGGGAAATCAACCTGACAACACTGGAGGACAGTAGGGGGGACATGATAACGACATATAAAATACTAAGAGGGACTGACAAGGTGGACAGAGACAAGATGTTCCAGAGATGGGACACAACAACAAGGGGACACAATTAGAAGTTGAAGACTCCTATGAGTCAAAGGGATGTTAGGAAGTATTTCTTCAGTCATAGAGTTGTCAGGAAGTGGAATAGTCTGGAGAGTGATGTAGTGGAGGCAGGATCTATACAAAGCTTTAAGGAGAGGTACAATAAAGCTCATGGAGCAGGGAGAGAGAAGTCCTAGTAGCGATCAGTGAAGAGACGGGGCCAAGAGCTATGAATCGACCCCTGCAACCACAAATAGGTGAGTACACACACAGGCTAAGAGCTCATACCCAGGTACCTACTTACTGTTAGATGAATAGTGACAGCAGGTGTAAAGTGACTAACACCCAGGTACCTACTTACTGCTAGGTGAACAGTGACAGCAGGTGTAAAGTGACTAACACCCAGGTACCTACTTACTGCTAGGTGAAGAGGGACAGCAGATGTAAGGAGACTAGCAAACAGGTACCAACTTAATGTTAGGTGAAAAAGGACAGCAGGTGTAAGGTAACTAACACCCAGGTACCTGCTTACGGCTTGGTGAAAAGAAACAGCATGTGTAAGGTGACTAACACCAAAGAAGGTACTTACTGTTAGGTGAACAATAATAGCTGTTGTAAGGTGTCTAACACCCATGTACCTAACAACTTCTAGGTAAACAGGAACAACATGGGGAAGTTGACTAACGCCCAGGTACCTACTTACTGCTAAGGGAAAATTGATAGAACGTATAGGGTAACTAACACCCAGGTTCCTAGTTACTTCTACGCGAAAGGAGACTGCAGGTGAGAGATAACTAACAACCATGTACCTACTTACTGCAAGGTAAACAATGGAAGCAGGTGGAAGGTGACTAACACTTACGTACCTACTTCTAGATGAACAGTGACAGCCGGGAAAGGAGACTAACAGACAGGTACCTACTTACTTCCAGGTTATAAGGGGCAAAACATGTATGGAGACAAACTCACAGGTACCTACTTCCTGCTAGGTTTTCAGTGATAACAGGTGTAAGGTGACTAACATCCAGGTACATACTTACTACTAGGAGAATAGCTACAGCAGGTGTAAGGAGACTAGCATCCAGGTACATACTTGCTGGACGGTGAACACTGACAGCAGGTATAAGGTGAATAATACCCATGTACCTACTTACTGATTTATGAAAGGTGACAGCAGGTGTAAGGAGACTAGAAACCAGGTACCTACTTAATGCTATTTCAAGAGTACCAGAAGGTGTAAGGTGACTAACACTCAGGTACCTACCTACTGCTAGGTGAGATTATCAGCAGGTGTAAGGTGACTAACAGCCAGGTTCCTACTTACTACCAGGTGAAAACGAACATAAGATGTAAGTAGACGAACACACACGTACCTACTTAATGCTAGGTGAACAGCAGCAACAGATGTAAGGTGAATAACACAAACGTACCTAATTACTTCTAGATGAACGGTGGTAGCAAATTTTAGGTGATTAACCCAAAGATACCTACGTATTGGTAGAAGGTGTAAGGACATTGACACTCATGTACCTACTTACTGCTAGTTGAAAATGGACAGTAGGTGTAAAGTGACTGACACTTAGGTACCTATTTATTGCTAGATGAACAATAATAGCAGGTATAAGGTGACTAACACCCAGGTACCTACTTACTGTTAAGTGATCAAGGACAGCAGGTGTAAGGGGACTAACACTCAGGTACCTACTTACTGCTATGTGAACAAGGATGGCAGGTTTTAGGTGACTAACCTACTTACTGTTGTGTGAAGTGACAGCAGATATAGGGTGACTAACATCCAGGTTCCTATTTACTGCTAGGTGAACACTTGTTCCCTTGACCCCTACGGGTTTATTACTTCCCCATTAATAATAACAATAATAATAATAATAATAGTAATAATAATATTAGCATTAATAGTAATTGTATTATTATTATTATTATTATTATTATTAGTATTATTATTATTATTATTATTATTATTATCATTTTTACTATAATAAACGATGAAGCGCTAAATCCGTAGGTTTTATTAGATCTGGGCTCCAGTTCCTTGGATCAGAACACTGGAGCTAGTCACATTATTTGGTATATTCTCTTATTGGTATATCCTTATTTTGGTATATTCTATTTTTGCTGTATTCTATTTTTGGTATATTCTGTTTTTGGTATATTCTGTTTTTGGTATATTCTGTTTTTGGTATATTCTATTTTTGGTATATTCTATTTTTGGTATATTCTATTTTTGGTATATTCTGTTTTTGGTATATTCTGTTTTTGGTATATTCTGTTTTTGGTATATTCTATTTTTGGTATATTCTATTTTGGTATATTCTATTTTGCTATATTCTGTTTTGGTATATTCTATTTTTGTATATTCTATTTTGCTATATTCTATTTTTGCTATATTTTGTTTTTAGTATATTCTATAACTGAAATATTCTATAATTGGTATATACTATAATTGGTATATACTATATTTGGTATATTCTATAATTGGTATATAATATAACTGGTATATGCTATAATAATTGCTGTAATAAATTCTTGTATAATCTGAAGTATTGTGTGATTTTTTCCTCTCACTCTGATTTGTGTATTGGATTTGTATTTCTCGTGTAGTTTTGTATTTTGGGGATTTGTATTATCCTTGTATTGATTTGTATGTATTTGTTTGATTTGCATTTTTATTCTAAATTATTTGTGTGATTTGTGTATTGATGTTAATTGTCTTGGTTAAATATTGTATGTGGATGTTAGTGAATTTGTTCTCTTTGTATGTGTTCAATGGATTTGTATACATTGTATGTGGATTTTAGTATATTTTTATGCAATGTATGTTGTATTCAGTAGATTTGTATACATTGCATATAGATTTTACTGGTTTGTATACTCCGAGTATTGATTTTAGTGGATTTGTATACATTGTATGTGGATTTTACTGGATTTGTATACTCCGTGTATTGATTTTAGTGGATTTATATACATTGTATGTGGATTTTAATGGATTTGTGAATATTGTATATTGATATAAATGAATTTGTATAAATTGTATATCGATTTAAATGGATTTGTATACTCTTCATATTTATTTAAAGCTATTTGTATACCATGTACATTGATTTGAGTGGATTTGTATGTTCAGTCTCTTGTGACTTTCGATTTGTGTGACCTGATTTTTGTAAACTTTGCAAAGAAATTTGATTTTGATTTTGGATTTGATTTTTTATTTGATTTTGGATTTGGATTTTGGATTTGGATTTTGGATTTGATTTTGGATTTGGATTTTTGGATTTGGATTTTGGATTTTGGATTTGATTTTGGATTTGGATTTTGGATTTGGATTTTGGATTTGATTTTGGATTTGGATTTGTATGGAGAATTGTATCGTCCAGCAAATGCGAATTTTTTGTCGATTTTTTTATTCTCTCCGAATTGTGTTCGATTTTTTTCCTTTCGTTTGAAACTTATTATCATCGTCTGGTCTCGAATTTTGAGGGTATTTCATTATTAATTTTTTTTTTCAAAAAAATACAGAATGTATATTGTATTTTAAAATGTGTATCTTGTATTTTTTTGTGTTTTTTATATTTTTTTCGAAAAATTCTGCTGGATGACATTACTAATAGTTTGGTTGATCTAAGGCGGAGGATGAAGCCTGTGACACTGATTGGTTGTTAGGTTTGAAGTCTATCTACTACACGAGGGTCATTAAGGTTGCATGTCACCTGTACACCACCAGTCAAGAATACTTTAATACCTAAAATACTGATTAATGTAAACTACCAGTGTATATACACTGAGATATACACCTCTCAGTGTATATATACTGAGATATACACCTCTCAGTGTATATACACTGAGATATACACCTCTCAGTGTATATACACTGAGATATACACCTCTCAGTGTATATACACTGAGATATACACCTCTCAGTGTATATACACTGAGATATACACCTCTCAGTGTATATACACTGAGATATACACCTCTCAGTGTATATACACTGAGATATACACCTCTCAGTGTATATACGTTGAGATATAAACCTCTCAGTGTATATACACTGAGAGATACACCTATCAGTGTATATACACTGAGATATACACCTCTCAGTGTATATACACTGAGATATACACCACTCAGTGTATATATACTCTCCTAACAATACTGAATAGACGAATTTCCTTCTTCAGTCTATTTCAAAACTTATTTCAGTTAGGCCTATAATTTCTAGGTCATTGTTTTAGACATTAAAGATTCTTAAATCTTTGTAATATATATCTATGAATGTCTATAGAATTTGTGCTATGACAGTATTATATATACATGTGTGTGTGTGTGTGTGTGTGTGTGTGTGTGTGTGTACGTGTGTGTACGTGTGTGTGTGTGTGTGTGTGTGTGTGTGTACGTGTGTGTGTGTGTGTGTGTGTGTGTACGTGTGTGTGTGTGTGTGTATGTGTGTGTATGTGTGTGTGTGTGTGTTTTATGTGTGTGTGTGTGTGTGTACGTGTGTGTATGTGTGTGTATGTGTGTGTGTGTGTGTATGTGTGTGTGTGTACGTGTGTGTACGTGTGTGTGTGTGTATGTGTGTGTGTGTGTGTGTGTGTGTGTGTACGTGTGTGTACGTGTGTGTGTGTGTACGTGTGTGTGTGTGTGTGTGTATGTGTGTACTCACCTAGTTGTGGTTGCAGGGGTCGAGTCAAAGCGTTGTGGTTGCAGGGGTCGAGTCATAGCTCCTGGCCCCGCCTCTTCACTGGCCGTGTGTGTTTGTGTACGTGTGTGTGTGGGTGTGTGTACGTGTGTGTGTGTGTGTGTACGTGTGGGTGTGTGTACTCACCTAGTTGTGGTTGCAGGGGTCGATTCATAGCTCATGGCCCCGCCTCTTCACTGTGTGTACGTGTGTGTGTATGTGTGTGTACGTGTGTGTGTGTGTGTACGTGTGTGTGTGTGTGTGTGTACGTGTGTGTGTGTGTGTGTGTGCGTGTGTGTGTACGTGTGTGTGTACGTGTGTGTGTGTGTGTCCGTGTGTGTGTACGTGTGTGTGTGTACGTGTGTGTGTGTACGTGTGTGTGTGTGTGTACATGTGTGTGTGTGTATACGTGTGTGTGTGTGTGTTAGTTACCATTTTGTCCTAGGCACATGTCGATTAGACACTAGGCCTGTTGTATGTGTGTGTGTGTGTGTGTGTGTGTGTGGTGTGTGTGTATGTGTGTGTATGTGTGTAGTGTGTGTGTGTGACGTGTGTGTGTGTACATGTGTGTGTACGTGTGTGTGTGTGAGTAAGTGTGTGTGTGTGTGTACGTGTGTGTGTGTACGTGTGTGTGTGTGTACGTGTGTGTGTACGTGTATGTACTCACCTAGTTGTACTCACCTAGTTGTGGTTGCAGGGGTCGAGTCATGCTCCTGGCCCCGCCTCTTCACTGGCCGCTACTGGTCACTTTCCCTGCGTCATGAGCTTTATCATACCTTTGCTTAAAGCTATGTATTGAGCCTGCCTCGACTACATCGCTTCCTAAACTATTCCATTTCCCGACCACTCTGTGACTGAAGAAATACTTCCTAACATCCCTGTGATTCATCTGAGTCTTCAACTTCCAACTGTGTCCCCTTGTTGCTGTGTCCCCTTGTTGCTGTGTCCCCTTGTTGCTGTGTCCCCTTGTTGCTGTGTCCCCTTGTTGCTGTGTCCCATCTCTGGAACATTCTGTCTCTGTCCACCTTGTCAATTCCTCTCAGTATCTTTATGTTGTTATCATGTCCCCCCTATCTCTCTGTCCTCCAGTGTCGTCAGGTCGATTTCCTTAACCTCTCCTCGTAGGACATACCCCTTAGCTCCGGGACTAGTCTTGTTACAAACCTTTGCACTTTCTCTAGCTTCTTTATGTGCTTGGCTAGATGTGGGTTCCAAACTGGTGCTGCATACTCCAGTATGGGTCTGACGTACACAGTGTACAGGGTCCTGAACGATTCTTTATTAAGATGTCGGAATGCTGTTCTTAGGTTTGCTAGGCGCCCATATGCTGCAGCAGTTATTTGGTTGATGTGCGTCTCAGGAGATGTGCCTGGTGTTATACTCACCCCAAGATCTTTTCCTTGACTGAGGTTTGTAGTCTATGGCCCCTAGGCTGTACTCCGTCTGCAGTCTTCTTTGCCCTTCCCCAATCTTCATGACTTTGCACTTGGTGGGGTTGAACTCCAGGAGCCAGTTGTTGGACCAGGCTTGCAGCCTGTGTGTGTGTACGTGTGTGTGTGTGTGTGTACGTGTGTGTGTGTGTAGTGTGTGTGTGTGTGTGTGTGTGTACGTGTGTGTGTGTGTGTGTGTGTGTGTGTGTGTGTGTGTGTGTGTGTGTGTGCGTATTTCAAGTCAATGTCGCTAAAAACCCAAATTCAATTGGGCACCGCCATCATTGCTCATTGCGCTGTATAGACGGCCGACAATGCGAGAAAATGCGCGTGTGTGTTCATCCTTTTCGCCCATGAGCGGTATGGGGCACCTGGGGCACGCGGGGTGTGCACATACAAGCGTGTGCGTGCGTGTACACAAGCCCTACGTAAATTTAACGAATAGTCTTAATCACGATTTTAGTCTCATGAGCGTTCGTAGCGTGAACACCGGTGTACGTACACGAACGGGGCACCTAGGATGAGGGGGCGCGTGTGCCCCACCTCATGTAAACTCCCAGCGTGTGTGTGATGCGCGTGTGTACCAGACAAGTGTACGGCTCAAGAGAGTGGCTTTACAAGGGACTAATATCTCTTTTCTCTCTCTCTCGCTTTTCCCTCACTCCCCCTCTACCCTCCATCTCTACCTCCACGGAGGAGGACAATAGCTCATGGGACCCTCCATAAACCCACTTTCTTACATACACTAACTACCATCCACGCAAAAGATGGCTTCTCTCACAACAAACAAGATGGCGTCCCCAGCCGGCCGCCTCACCCATACTTACCGTCATATTTCCCATTATCTAACCCATTTCCATTTCCGGCCCCATTACCCTGCAGGTTAATTAATTCACGCACGTCCCCGTGCATTTAAGTAAAAAAATCGAGGATATATTGCGCAAAGTCCAAAAAAATCACTCTTTTAGATTCTTCGAATTTCTTTGACTAATTCTTTGTCATGTTCGGTTGAAAAGGGCAGAAAAATGTGATATTCTCCCAGGGGCTTTTTGACCTGCCCCTTTTCTGCATTTTGGGCCTTTTTCACGTCTCTCCGGCAGCCCTTGTTAAAGACTTTCAAAATTACCTTCTCCCCCTAAGACTAAAATAAAGGCTCCTGACTAATGACCTGGGTGATTTTGAAGGCTCTTGATCCAGGGACTAGAATTGCCCTTCCCTTCCTCGGATCAAATCTGCTTGCCCCTCCCCCATTCCCCAGGTTACAAATTACCTCGAAGACGCAAATGCTTTTAATAATAATAGTTATAATACTAATAATTATAATAATAATAACTTAGATTCACTATATATAATCTTGCAGATTATTATACATTTCTGAAGTTATGAATAATAATTAGTTATATTTACGTTAAATTATATAAATTATAGTGTAAATTATTTCTTGGATAATTTACTGTCTTTCTAAGCAAATATAATTCCCTATAATCACAAGATAATCGTCTTAAAATAATTCTTCAGGATTTTCAGGCATACACATGCTGAAAATAATTGTATATACATTTCTCAGTATATATACACCAAAAAATGTATATATCTTAGTGTGTATACACTGAGGAGTTGAATATCTCCCAGTGTATATACACTGAGATTGAATATCTCCCAGTGTATATGCACTGAGAGGTGTGTATCTCCCAGTGTATATGCACTGAGAGGTGTATATCCCCCAGTGTATATGCACTAAAGGGTGTATATCTCCCAGTGTATATGCACTGAGAGGTGTATATCTCCCAGTGTATATACACTGAGAGGTGTATATCTCCCAGTGATATGCACTAAAGGGGTGTATATCTCCCAGTGTATATCACTGAGAGGTGTATATCTCCCAGTGTATATGCACTGAGAGGTATATCTCCCATGTATATACACTGAGAGGTGTATATCTCCCAGTGTATGAGGGAACATACAGAGGAAAGGGACAAGTTAAATTGAATTGTATAAGAAATGTATCATACAAGGCATGACTGACAGCCTTGAACCTTCAGTTGCTTGAGAGACGTAAATTTAGAGATGTCATTGAGGAATATAAATGGAAGATGAGCTAAATCAAAAGCGACATCAATAAAATACAGAGTGTATCAAATCAGGAAACCAAAATATTGGATTTGAATTAGGTAAATTTAAATTTAGAAAGGACAAGGGAAAGTACTGTTTTTCAAACAGAATTGACATGAATTAAACAATCTACAAGTGAGATTAATAGAAGATAAAACCATACCTAGATTTAGATATAGGGTAGATGGATGTATGAGAGAGAAAGGCTGTGTTAAATTAGAACGAGCCTAGTATGGGTCAGTAGGCCTACTGTTTATATGTTTATATTTTTGTATATCAGTGTATATACATGTTGTTTACATTAGTTACTATTTTAGATTTGATATTACGTTCTTATATAGCAAAGTAAATAATCTAGAAGTTATTGATGAGTTGTCTTCAAGGTCTTAAAGGACTGCTAGAAGGAACTTAACAAATCTCTAGTTTCCTCAACAAATTACTAGGAACAAGTAACCAGGTGATAAAAGAGACACTTTTCCTGCAGCGGCTTCTTCAGTCCAATGCAGAAAAAATTGGAATAAGGAGGAGAATGAGGTATTCAGTCCCCCAGTCTTGAGTCAAAGTTTTCAGTCTCTCAATGTTGAAAAAAATTTAAATTAGCTAACTATTAGTTACTCTCCTCAACAAATCACAACTAGCAAAAAACATGCCAGATGAGTGGAAAATGGAAAATGAGAATCTGAGCCATAGTTGACTGACAATTTCTTTTATCATTTAGCAGATGGTAGTGGTTAGTTTATTGTGTACCTCATATCCATCCTGTGGATGAGTAGTGGCTAGTTTATTATGTACCCCTATCCATCCTGAGATGGTAGTGGTTAGTTTATTGTGTACCCCATATCCATCCTGTGGATGGTAGTGGTTAGTTTATTGTGTACCTTTTCTATCCATCCTGTGGATGGTAGTGGTTAGTTTATTATGTATCATATCCATCCTGTGGATGGAGTGGCTAGTTTATTGTGTACCCCATATCCATCCTGTGATGGTAGTGGCTAGTTTATTTGTACCCCATATCCATCCTGTGGATGGTAGTGGCTAGTTTATTATACCTCATATCCATCCTGTGGATGGTAGTGGCTAGTTTTTTATGTACTTAATCCATCCCGTGGATGGTAGTGGTAGTTATTGTACTCATATCCATCCTGTGGATGGTAGTGGAGTTTATTGTGTACTTTATATCCATCCTGTGGATGGTAGTGGCTAGTTTATTGTGTTTATATCCATCCTGTGGATGGTAGTGGCTAGTTTATTGTGTTCATATCCATCTGTGGATGGTAGTGCTAGTTTATTGTGTATTCATATCCACCTGTGATGGTAGTGAGTTTATTGTGCTCATATCCATCCTGTGGATGGTGGTGTTTATTGTGACTATATCCATCCTGTGGTAGTGTGTTTTTGTTTTATTCCATCCTGTGGATGGTATGTATTTTGTGTACTCATCTCTGTGGTAGTCTATTTTTTGATTCATCCTTGGATGGTAGTGGCTAGTTTTATTATATCCATCCTGTGATGGTAGTGCTATTTATTGTATCTCTATCCTCCTGTGGTGGTATTATTTATTGTATGCTATCCATCTGTGTGGTAGTGGCTATTTATTGTGCTATTTATCCTTGTGGTAGTGTGTTTCATCCTCTGTGGATGAGTATTGTGACTAATCATTGTGTGTATATTATATATCTGTATTGTGTTGTATCATCTGTGATGACTTTATGTACTACTGTATGTAGTGGTGTTTTATTCTTCATCTGGATGGTACGTATTATACCATCCTGATGGTAGTGGCTGTTTATTGTCTCATCATCCTGTGATGGTAGTGTATTTATTGTATATATCCATCGGGATGGTAGTGGTGTTTGTTCATATCCATCCTGTGGATGCCATTCATCCGTGATGGTATGGTAGTTTTCATATCCATCTGTGATGATTTTTGTATATATCCATCCTGTGGAGTAGTGGCTAGTTTATTGTGTACTAATCCATCGTGATGGTAGTTAGTTTATTCTATATCCATCCGGATGGTAGTGCTAGTTTATTCTCATCCATCTGTGATGGTAGTCTGTTTATGTCTCATATCCACCTGATGGTAGTGTATTTTATATATCCTTTGGATGGTAGTATTTTGTGATCTATGGATGTCAGTATTGTGTATATTGTGTGTATATATTGTGTACTGGATTGGATTCATCTGTGATGGGTGGCAGTTTTGACTTAACGATGGTAGTGTATTTGGTACTATCCATCCGTGAGTGCAGTTTTTGTGTTATTTCATATCCATCCTGTGGATGGTAGTGGCTAGTTTATTGTGTACTCATATCCATCCTGTGGATGGTAGTGGCTAGTTTATTGTGTACTCATATCCATCCTGTGGATGGTAGTGGCTAGTTTATTGTGTACTATATCCATCCTGTGGATGGTAGTGCTAGTTTATTGTGTACTTCATATCCATCCTGTGGATGGTAGTGGCTAGTTTATTGTGTACTCATATCCATCCTGTGATGGTAGTGGCTAGTTTATTGTGTACCTCATATCCATCCTGTGGATGGTAGTGGCTAGTTTATTGTGTACTTCATATCCATCCTGTGGATGGTAGTGGCTAGTTTATTGTGTACTCATATCCATCCTGTGGATGGTAGTGGCTAGTTTATTGTGACTCATATCCATCCTGTGGATGGTAGTGGCTAGTTTATTGTGTACTTCATATCCATCCTGTGGATGGTAGTGGCTAGTTTATTGTGTACTCTCATATCCATCCTGTGGATGGTAGTGGCTAGTTTATTGTGTACCTCATATCCATCCTGTGGATGGTAGTGGCTAGTTTATTGTGTACTCTCATATCCATCCTGTGGATGGTAGTGGCTAGTTTATTGTGTACTCATATCCCTCCTGTGGATGGTAGTGGCTAGTTTATTGTGTACTTCTATATCCATCCTGTGATGGTAGTGGCTAGTTTATTGTGTACCTCATATCCATCCTGTGGATGGTAGTGGCTAGTTTATTGTGTACCTCATATCCATCCTGTGATGGTAGTGGCTAGTTTATTGTGTACTTCATATCCATCCTGTGGATGGTAGTGGCTAGTTTATTGTGTACTCATATCCATCCTGTGGATGGTAGTGGCTAGTTTAGAACTGAGGCCACAAGGCTAATAGGAGAACATCTGATTTATATCTACAGTTCACTAATTTGTTACAAACAAATTTAGGAAATTTGCTTAATATATCTGGTATCTTATTTTCATATTAATAATATATATCTTGACATGTCACATAGGTTATTATACTGTCTATCTCTATATTCCTCAATAAGTGGACAATTCACACATAGTGTTCAAGACAGTGATCATAAGACTGACCAACAAAATTTGTATTTGGTTTGACCTTAGTCAGAAGGGCTCCTGTAACTAAGCCTAAGCCTGGCCACTATAACATCATCATAATCAACATGGATTCACGAGGGGCCGTTCCTGCCTAACTACCATTAACCTTCTTCAAAGTAAAGCTTTTGAGGCTGTTGATCACGATAAAGAATTCGATATTGTTTATTTAGACTTTAGTAAGGCTTTTGATAGAGTACTCGCACCAGAGACTGTTAAAGAAAGCAGCCTTCATGGCATTGGGGGGAAAAGTGCTGTCATGGATCGAGTCATGGCTCACCAATAGGAAGCAGAGAGTGTGCATAAATGGGGTTAAATCCGAATGGGGACTTGTAACAAGTGGTGTTCCACAGGATTTGGGGTCTTAGGCCCATTGTTATTTATAATATATATCACGACCTTGATGAGTGTAAATTATCAGTGATATGAGCAAATTCACGGATGTCACGCAACATAGGTAGGATAATTGATTCAAACGTAGATGTCATGGAACTTCAGAGGACAGACAAACTGATGTGGTAGTGGTTCGATGTAGTATAAATGCATAGTTCTGGAACTCGGAAATGTAAAATAATCTTGGGAAATTACTATGAATGCTGAAAATGGTATAAAATATTGAGAAGTTGATGATTACACACACGCAACAGCTAGTGTCTTTATTGATGAAACGTTTCGTCTACACAGTAGTTTCCTTTTCAGTCGATTACATGCAGTAGTAGTGAAATAGAGATGATGTAATCAGTCCATCAACCTTCGAGAAATAGTGTTTGAGGGTGGTCAGTCCCTCAGGCTGGAATAGAGATCAGATCCATAGACTGAAAACACTCCTTGACAGTATTTTAAGACGCAGGGCAACATCTGGGTATCTTTATTGTAGACGTGATCTGCCCTCCAGTGGCTTTACATATACAGTGATTCCAGGACATAACCAAAATGAGGTAATCAGTCCGTCGTCCTTGGAGTTGGTGAAGATCACCGTAGTTGGTGGGAGGTTCTGGAGCAGAAAGGGAGGTTAGCGCTTATATAGGCGTCAGGTGGATAGGGACGGGTAGCAGATTGCGAGGGTATAGTCACTGGTAGACGAGATTCCCAGTGGAAGTAGGTCATACCAGTGAGTGGTGGTGCTGTAGTAGTTGTGAAGAAGGTCATGTAGATGTCTGAACTAAGATTCCATGATGTTACAGTGTCTGACACGTTGCACACACTAACATTATGGAATCTTGGTTTAGAGTACATCTACATGACCTTCACAAAAACGATAACCACTACAACTTACCCATCCCTTGGGCATGACCTACTTCCACTGGGGAATTCCGTCTACCAGTGACTATGCCTCGTCTGCTACCTCCGTCCCTATCCACCTGACGCCTATATAAGCGCCAAACTTTCGCCTCTGCTCCAGAACCTCCACAACTACGGTGATCTTCACACCAACTCCAAGTGACCGGTTTGACCGATTACCTCATCTTGAAGTTATGTCCCGGGGAGGGGTTGGACTGGCGGGACTTCACACATGAGCAGAGGGGGTTGGACTGGAGTGGACTTACACATGAGTAGGAGGGGTTGGACTGGAGGGACTTACACATGAGTGGGAGTGGGTTGGACTGGAGTGGGACTTACACATGAGTAGGAGGGCGTGACTGGAGGGACTCACACATGAGTGGGAGGGGTTGGACTGGAGTGGGACTCACACATGAGCAGGAGGGTTGGACTGGAGGGGGACTTACACATGAGTGGGAGGGGTTGGACTGAGTGACGACACAGGAGTAGGGAGGGTTGGACTGGAGGAATTTACACATGAGTGGGAGGGGGTTGGACTGGGAGTGGGACTTACACATGAGTAGAGGGTTGGACTGAGTGGGACTACACATGAGTGGGAGGGGTTGGACTCGGGAGGGGACTTACACATGAGCAGGAGGCTGGACTGGAGTGGGACTTACACAGTGAGTGGGAGGTTGGACTGGAGTGGACTTAGCACATGAGTAGGAGGGGGTTGGACTGGAGGGACTTACATGAGTGGGGAGGGTTGACTGGAGGCTACACATGAGTAGGAGGTTGGACTGGAGTGGGACTTGCTGATGAGTGGGAGGGCTTGGACTGGAGGGACTTACATGAGAGGGAGGGGTTTCACCGGAGTGGGGACTTACAGATAAACAGTTCCACAAGCTGATAAATTAGGACACACGTCCAACACTTGGGTATCCTTAATGAGGAAACGTTTCTGGCCCCCACAGTGGCTTCATCAGTCCACAAAGAACACACAAGATCTAAAAGGAGATTGAGGTAATCAGTCCCTCAGCCTGGAGTTGATGTAACGTCCATCAATCTTGAAAAGAATATGTCTAATGTGTCTAATTTATCAACTTATTTCTAGGGTTGCATTCATTATAAAGCAAATATTCTTGTTAGATTCCTATTTAGATTTCCTATTACCTATTTGCAGGTCTATTTTAAAGGTCAATTTGAGGTCTATTTTAGAAGGAATATTTCAGAGGTCTATTTTAAAGGTCTATTTTTTTTTCAAACAGTTCGTAATAATACTTTTCAGAGTGCTAAAAAAAATCTTTTAGACCTAATTTAAAAAAATAAACAAGAAAAACCTTGGTTAAACATTTAGATATCAATGAAGAAGCTAAATAGTATAGGCCAGCAGGCCTCCTGCAGTGTTCCTCCATTCTTATGTACTGAGAAGGACATGCCTGGTAATAATGTAGGGCCTTGCAGTGTTCTTCATGATGTTACATTAAGAACACAAATCTATTACATTTAAGATTTGCAGATTTCTAGAGGAGGGACTGAACACCTCAAACTATTCTCCTTCCACAGTTCTTTCTGTATTTGGACTAGTTAGCCACTGCCTGGAGAAACGTTACCACAATCACCTGGGAATACCAGAAGAAAAAAATAATGAAGATCCTCTTGATTTTTCGTTTATACAATGGTCTTCGTGAACGCCAGTATAGTCTAGACTGGAGGTTGTTCGTCTAATGATTCTTTTGATTCTTTTGTAGTACCTTGTTACTGCAACATCAGACTGTCAGAAGTATTCTTGTAACTAAGTCTAAGTCTGACTACTGCAACATCAGACTGTCAGAAGCATTCTTGTAACTAAGTCTAAGCTATTACTACAACATCAGACTGTCAGTTACTGTAACCAAGTCTAAGTCTGCCACATCAGACTGTCAGAAGCATTGTACCAAGTCTAAGTCTGCCAGTACAACATCAGACTGTCGAAGTACTTGTAACCAAGTCTAAGTCTGGCTACTGGCTAAACATCACACTGTCAGAAGTACTTGTAACCAAGTCTAAGTCTGGCCACTGTATAACATCAGACTGTCAGAAGTACTTGTAACCAAGTCTAAGTCTGGCTACTACAACATCAGTCAGTTTACATTGCAAGTTGCTACATAAACATATTTCTATCAACGTTCATGTTATCACAGTGGGTGACAGATCTACTCAGGCTTCTAACTACATCTTATAACATCTCACTTTCATTATTTATCTCTCCTAATATTGCTGCTAATGTTGTATACAGACACACCAGATAATATTAATAAGCAATGCCAGACACAGACACACACCAGATAATATTACTGCTAATGCTAGTACTACAGACACCAGATAATATTACTGCTAATGCTAAACACAGACACACCAGATAATATTACTGCTAATGTGCTAGACACAGACACCATAGTTATATTCTACATTATCCTTCACGCTATTTTCTTGGCTAATTAACATTACCATGACGGAGTAACCAATGTGATGGAACTAAAATAATTGTGCACACTCCTTCCAGATGATATTAACATAGGCCTTCAAATTGTATTAATCTCGATAATAGATAAAGATAAATTAAGTCTAGCAAGACAGCAAACAACACTAGATGTAGGAGGAGAGGAGGTAGGAGGAGAGGAGGTAGGAGGAGAGGGAGGGGTAGGGAGGACAGGAGGTAGGAGGTCAGGAAAACGATGGACCATGGACTCTGTGATGCTAGCCAGGCGATGTTGTACCTGGCTAAGTACCATCTGTGTCGACAATTCATAGAAAAATAATACTGGAAGATACAAAATTCTCTAAACATGGTCCTCAGCCAGGCATGGTATATCACCTAGCTAACATCACAGGAGTTACATGATTACATTGTCTTCTGTCTTCCTCACCAACATATTATTCTTCAGGTACCTGTTTCACACTTTCAGTCTTCTGTCGCCACAAACTGTTTTTAATATCTGTATGAAGCGATTAATCAAGGTTCCAGAACTAAACTTTTCAATTAACTCGTTCTATGTTTGTTTACTGTTCATTAAACTAATTCACTTTTATCTATTATCAAGATAACACAATCATACCTATGTTATTATCATCTGGAAAAAGGAATTACCGTACAATTATTTTGGATTCCATCACATTACTGGATTAATCCTTCATGAAAATGCTGATATGTTACTCTGAATAATAATGCAGAATATAAATCGGTGGTTCATCATAACATGGAAGAATATTATCGGTGTGTCTGTGTTCATACATTACAGTAATATTATCTGGTATTCAGTTCAGTAATAGCAGTAATATTATCTGCGTGTCTGTGTCTAGCATTAAAGGCAATATTATCTGGTGGTTCAGCTCATGAATAGCGTGCAATATTAGAGAGATAAGAATATTATGCTGCAGAATGGTGGTAAGGAAGTCTGAGGAGATCTGTCACCCACCAGATAACATGAACGTTGATAAGTATAAGCTACATGTAAAGCAACTGCAACAAACACTGACTGATGTTGTAGTAGCCAGACTTAGACTTGGTTACAAGAACTTCTGGACAGTCTGATGTTAGAAGATGGCATCTTAGACTTGCTTAAGGCAATTTCTGACAATTGATGCTGGTAGTAGCCAGACTTAGACTTCTTGGTTACAAGAACTTGACAGTCTGATGTTGTAGTAGCCAGACTTAGACTTGGTTACAAGTACTTGACAGTCTGATGTTGTAGTAGCAAGACTTAGACTTGGTTATGAAGTACTTCTGATAATTGATGCTAGCAGCCAAGACTGAGCTTGGCCATGCAAGTACTTGGCAGTCTGATGTAGTAGCCAGACTTAGACTTGGTTACAAGTACTTCTGACAGTCTGGTGTTGTAGTAGCCAGACTTAGACTTGGTTACAAGTACTTCTGAGAGTCTGATGTTGTAGTAGCCAGACTTAGACTTGGTTATGCCATTCTGACAGTCTGATGTTGTAGTAGCCAGACTAGACTTGGTTACAAGCACTTCTGACAGCTCCTGATGTTGTAGTAGCCAGACTTAGACTTGTCATGTGCTACCTCTCTTGGATATCTGATGTTGTAGCAAGACTTAGACTGCTGTGCATTTCCAGTGACAGTTCGATGCTGTAGTAGCCAGACTTAGGCTGGTCATAAAAGTATTTCTGGCAGTCTGATGTTGTGTAGTAGCCAGACTTAGACTTGGTCAAGCAAGTACTTGACAGTCTGGTGCTTTTGTAAAGAGCCAGACTTAGACTTGGTTACAAGTACTTGAGAGTCTGATGTTGTAGTAGCCAGACTTAGACTTGGTTACAAGTACTTGACAGTCTGATGTTGTAGTAGCCAGACTTGTGACTTGGTTACAAGTACTTCTGACAGCCTGATGTTGTAGCAGCCAGACTTAGAATTTAAGCAAGTACTTCTGACAGTCTGAGGTAGTAGCCAGACTTAGACTTCAGCAAGTACTTCTGACAGTCTGACAGAGTAGCCAGACTTGTTATTACAAGCATTTCTGACAGTCTGATGTTGTAGTAGCCAGACTTAGACTTGGTTACAAGTACTTCTGACAGTCTGATGTTGTAGTAGCCAGACTTAGACTTGGTTATACTTGACAGTCTGATGTTGTAGAAGCAGACTTAGACTTGGTTACAAGTACTTCTGACAGTCTGATGTTGTAGTAGCCAGACTTAGACTTGGTTGCTGCTGCCTCTTGACAGTCTGATGTTGTAGTGAAGCCAGACTTAGGACTTGGTTACAAGTACTTCTGACAGTCTGATGTTGTAGTAGCCAGACTTAGACTTGTCATAAGTGGTTTCTGACAGTCTGATGTTGTAGTAGCCAGACTTAGACTTGCTTTCATAAGTACTTCTGACAGTCTGATGTTGTAGTAGCCAGACTTAGACTTGGTTACAAGTACTTTCTGGCAGTCTGATGTTGTAGTAAATGTGACTAGACTTGGTTACAAGTACTTCTGACAGTCTGATGTTGTAGTGGCCAGACTTAGACTTGGTTATGTTCTCTGACAGCCTGATGTTGTTGTAGCCAGACTTAGACTTGTTTACAAGTACTTTTGACAGTCTGATGTTGTAGTGGCCAGACTTAGGCTTGGTTGGCGCTACTTGACAGTCTGATGTTGTAGTGGCCAGACTTAGACTTGGTTATGCTACTTGACAGTCTGATGTTGTAGTAGCCAGACTTTTAGACTTGGTTACAAGTACTTCTGACAGTCTGATGTTGCAGTGGCCAGACTTAGACTTGGTTACAAGTACTTGACAATCTGATGTTGTAGTGGCCAGACCTAGACTTGGTTACAAGTACTTCTGACAGTCTGATGTTGTAGTAGCCAGACTTAGACTTGGTTGCTAGTACTTCACAGTCTACGTTGTAGTGGCCAGACTTAGACTTAGTTACAAGCACTTCTGACAGTCTGATATCTTTCTAAATAAATTTGTTAAATAATATCTAGTGAAGGCACTAGATTTTATTATAGAAGATCTAGATAATTTCATGTAGTGGTCGTAGAAGTGGCAGATGCAGTTTATATAAGACATATAGCAAGCACTTATAAATTAAAAAAATATGAATCTAAATTACTTGAAAGCGATAATGATTTAGGAGTTGTGGTTAGCAGTATTCTAAAGTCAAGACAACACTGAATACTATTGTTCCAGAGCATGGAACAGAACTCTTTTCTCCAGGTTGAGGGACTGATTCCCTCAAAACTACGTCTTCAAGTCTGATGGACTGATGACATCGTCTCTATATCTGCTTCTTTGCCTCTTCTGCATTCGACTGAAGAAGCCCATTGTGTAGGCGTAGCGTTGCTGCAGAGTTCTGGTCTGAATATTACAGTATGGATGAGCAATGTTGACAATTTTGATCTGTATATTACAGCATGGACATAAGTGCTGGACAACATACAGAGGCTGACAAAGTTGGTCCCATGTATCAGAAATATTATTTACCAGGATAGACTGAGAGCCCTGACTATCCTACCAGGATAGACTGAGAGCCCTGACTATCCTACCAGGATAGACTGAGAGCCCTGACTATCCTACCAGGATAGACTGAGAGCCCTGACTATCCTACTCATGATAGACTGAGAGCCCCACCATCCTACCATGATATTCTGAGAGCTCCTGACTATCCTACAAGGATAGACTGAGGACCCTGACTATCCTACAAGGATAGACTTAGAGCCCTGACTATCCTACAAGGATAGACTGAGGGACCTTGACTATCCTGGCCAAGGATAGACTGAGAGCAATTGACTATCTTACGAGGATAGACTGAGAGCCCTGACTATCCTACATGATAGACTGAGGACCGTGACTATCCTACACGGATAGACTGAGGGCACTGACATCTTACGAGGATAGACTGAGGGTCCTGGACCATTCTACGAGGATAAATTAGTGGCACCGAATATCTTACGAGGATAGACTGAGAGCCCTGACTATCCTACGAGGATAGACTGAGGATCCCCGGGACTATCCTACAAGGATAGACTAGTGGTCCTGGACTATCCTACGAGGATAGACTGAGGGCCCCACCATCCTACAGACTGAGGGTCCTGACCATCCCAACAGATAAACCAGGGGGCCCCACCATCCTACGAGGACAAACTGAGGGTCCTGACTATCCTACGAGGATAGACTGGGGGCCTTAATTATCCTACGAGGATAAACTGAGGGTCCTGACTCCTACGAAGATAGAGACTGAGGGCGCTGACTACTCTACGAGGATAAACTGAGGTCCTGACTATCCTACGAGTGATAGACTGAGGGTCCTGACCATCCTACGAGGATAGACTGAGGGTCCTGACTATCCTACGAGGATAGATTGAGGGCCCTGACTATCCTACGAGGATAAACTGAGGGTCCCATCTTCATCCTACGATAACCGAGGGCCCTGACTATCCTACGAGGATAATCTGAGGGCCCTGACTACTCTACGAGGGGATAAACTGGAGGGCTCCCGATCATCCTACGAGGATAGACTGAGGGTCCTGACTATCCTACGATGATAGACTGAGAGCCCTGGTTATCCTACGATGATAGACTGAGAGCCCTGGCTATCCTACGATAGACTGAGGGCCCTGACTATCCTACGAGGATAGACTGAGAGCCCTGACTATCCTACGATGATAGACTGAGGGGCTCCTGATCATCCTACGAGGATAGACTGAGGGTCTCTGACTATCCTACGACGATAGACTGAGAGCCCTGGCTATCCTACGATGACAGACTGAGAGCCCCGACTATTCAACGAGGAAAGACTGAGAGCCCCTGGCCATCCTACTGATGAGATAGACTGAGGGCCCTGACTATCCTACGATGATAGACTGAGGGCCCTGACTATCCTACGATGATAGACTGAGGGCCCTGACTATCCTACGAGGATAGACTGAGGGCCCTGACTATCCTGACGAGGATAAACTGAGGGTCCTGACTATCCTACGATGATAGACTGAGAGCCCTGGCTATCCTACGATGATAGACTGAGAGCCCTTAATCTACACTCTCTGAAAGAAACAAGAATTAGGGAATATATGATAAAAGTGTACAAATAGAAGACAGGAATAAATAAAGGAGATAAAATAAGGTGTTGGAAATATCTAACCAAAACAAGACCTACAACAATGGTCTCAAGAGGATAGATTTAGATTTAGAAAGGATTTAGAGAAGGACAGGTTTAGGGTAATAGAGCTGTGGATGGGTGGGACGAAACAACCAGGAGGCCTACTGCCCATACTAGGCAAATCCTTCCCAATATATAAGAAAGGAGCACTGCTTTCTTATGTAATTTAAATTGAGGAATTGACAAGGTGTATAGGGACAAAATGTTTAGAGATGGGGCACACCAACAAGGGGACACAGCAACAAAAAGGGGGCACAGCAACAAGGAGACAAAAGCAACAAGGAGACACAGCAAGGAGACACAGCAACAAGGAGACACAGCAACAAGGGACACAACAAGGGGGCAAAGAACAAGGACACAGCAACAAGGAGACACAGCAACAAGGGGACACACAAGGGACACAAACAAGGGGACAAAAAGCAACAAGGAGACACAGCAACAAGGGGGGCACACCAACAAGGGACACACCAACAAGGGGGCAAAAAACAACAAGGGGGCCCAAAAACAAGGGGACACAGCAACAAGGGGACACAGCAACAAGGGGACACAGCAACAAGGGGACACACCAATAAGGAGACACAGCAACAAGGGGGAAAAGCAACAAGGGGACACAGCAACAAGGGGACAACAGCAACAAGGGGACACAGCACAAGGGACACAAAAACAAGGGGGCACAACAACAAGAGGACACAGCAACAAGGGGACACAACAACAAGGGGAAAAGCAACAAGGGGACACACAAAAAAAGGGGGCACAAAACAAGGGGACACACCAACAAGGGGACACACCAACAAGGAGATACACCAACAAGGGGGCACAACAACAAGAGGACACACCAACAAGGGACAAGCAACAAGGGGACACACAACAAGGGACACAACAACAAGGGGACACAACAACAAGTGGACACAGCGACAAGGGGGGCACAGCAACAAGGGGACACACCAATATGGGGACACAGCAACAAGAGGGGGCACAACAACAAGGGGACACATTAACAAGGGAACAACAACAAGGGGACACAGCAAAAGGAACAGCAACAAGGAGACACAGAACAAGGAGACACAGCAACAAGGAGACACAGCAACAAGGAGACACAGCAACAAGGGGGGCACACAACAAGGGGACACAGCAAAAAAGGGGACACAGCAACAAGGAGACACAGCAACAAGGGGACACACAACAAGGGGGCACAGCAACAAGGGGGCACAGCAACAAGGAGACACAGCAAAAGGGGGGCACACCAACAAGGGGGCACACCAACAAGGGGACACAACAACAAGGGGGCACAACAACAAGGGGACACAGCAACAAGGGGACACAGCAACAAGGGGACACAGCAACAAGGGGAACACCAATAAGGAGACACAGCAACAAGGGGGCACGAACAAGGGGGGCACAGCAACAAGGGGGCACAGCAAACAAAAGGGGGCACAGCACAAGGGACACATCAACAAGGGGGGCACAACAACAAGAGGACACAGCAACAAGGGGGGCACACAACAAGGGACACAGCAACAAGGGGACACACAACAAGGACACAAAAAGGGGACACACCAACAAGGGGACACAAATTCAACAAGGAGATACACCAACAAGGGGACACAACAACAAGAGGACACAGCAACAAGGGGACACAGCAACAAGGGGACACAACAAGGGGAAACAACAACAAGGGGACACAAAAAACAAGTGGACACAGGACAAGGGGGCACAGCAACAAGGGGGGCACACCAATATGGGGACACAGCAACAAGAGGACACAACAACAAGGGGACACATTAACAAGGAACACAACAAAAAAGGGGACACAAAAACAAGGAGACACAACAACAAGGACAACAAGGGGACACAGCAACAAGGGGACACAGCAACGAGGGGACACAGCAACAAGGGACACAACAACAAGGGGACACAACAACAAGGGGACACAACAAGAAGGGGGGCCCCAACAACAAGGGGACAGTATCAAGGGGACACAGCAACAAGGGACACAACAACAAGGGGAGACACAACAAAAAGGGGGGAAACAAAAAGGGGGGACACAGCAACAAGGGACACAACAACAAGAGGACACAACAACAAGGGACACACAAGGGAAAACAGCAAAAAGGGGGACACAACAACAAGGAGACACAACAACAAGGGGACACAAAAAGGGACACAGCAACAAAGGGACACAACAAAAAGGGGGACACAACAACAAGGGGACACAACAACAAGGGGACACAGCAACAAGGGGACACAAAAAAAGGGGACACAACAACAAGGGGACAAAAACAACAAGGGGACACAACAACAAGGGGACACAACAACAAGGGGACACAAAAAAAGGGGACACAACAACAAGGGACACAAACAAGGGGACACAACAAAAGGGGGAAACCAAAAACGGGGGAACAGAAACGGGGGAACAGCAACAAGGGGACAAAAACAACAAGGGGACACAAAACCCAAGAGACACAAAAAACAAGGGGACACAAAAAACAAGGGACAACAACAAGGTCACACAACAACAAGGGACACAGCAACAAGGGACACAACTGGAAGCTGAAGACTCAGATGAGTCCAGGGATGTTAGGAAGTATTTCTTTGTTAAGAGTACCCGGAAGTGGAATAGTCTGGCAAGTGATGTAGGGGGAGGCAGGAACCATACATATTTAAGAAAAAAGTATGATAAAGCTCATGGAGCAGGGAGAGAGTAGACCTAATAGCGTCCAGTGAAGAGGCGGGCCCAAAGAAGCTGTGAACCCGCCCCCTTGCAACCATAAATAGGTGAGTACAAACACACACCCCCCCCCGTCACGTTAATGACTTTTAACCCCCAATCAGTAATCATTCCGACTCTTAACTCCCAGAATCTAATTATTCTGTTCTTTCAAATTGAGAAAAAAAAACACAAATGTCAACAACATTCTGCTTCATTTCTTTCAAAATTTGCCCTTTAAATGATTTCCTGAAGGGACGACTGGAATATTCAGTGTGACTGGAATATTCCAGTTTCGTGACTGAATATTCCAGTTAGTCACCACCTGCAATGACTGTTCACCTAGCAGTAAGTGGGTACCTGGGTGTTAGTCACCTTACATCTGCTGTCATTTTACCTAGTAGTTTGCAGGTACCTGCGTGGTATTCACTTTATAATCGTCCCTGTTCACTTAGTAGTAAGTAGGTACCTGAATGTCAGTCACCTTACACCTGCTGTCCCTGTTCACCAAGTAGTAAGTAGGTACCTGGATGTTATTCACCGAAAACTGCTGCCCTCTTCACCTAGCATTTATTAGGTACCTGGGTGTTAGTCACCTTACCCCTTTGCTGTCACTGTTCACGGGTGAAAGGTACCTGGAGTATACCTGAGAGTTCCGGGGGTCAACGCCCCCAAGCCCGGTTGACCAGGTCTCAGTGGATCAGGGTCTGATCAACCAGGCTGTTACTGCTGGCAGCACGCAAACTGACGTACGAACCACACCCCGGCTGGTCAGGTACTGCCCCCTTAGTTGCCTGCCCAGCGCCTTCTTGAAGACAGCCAGGGGTCTATTGGTAATATCCCTATGTATTCCGGAGGCAGTGTAACAGTCTTGGGCCCCTGACATTTATTATGTTATCTCTCAGTGTATCGTGGTTCTAATCCCCCCAGGACCTTCCAAGTGTATATTATCATGTACCCCTTTCCCTGCCTGCATTCCAGGGAATATAAATCAAGGAACTTCAACCGTTTCCCCGTAGTTTAGGGGCCTTATCGTACTTAGGTACCTAGAAATTAGACACCTTACACCTGCTATTAATGTTCACCTAGTAAAGGGGAGGGTACATGGGTTAGTCACCTTACACCTGCTGTCACTGTTCACCTAGCAGTAAGTAGGTACCTGGGGGGTTAGTCACCTTCACCTGCTGTTACGTTCACCTAGCAGGAGGACCTGGGTGTTAGTCACCTTACACCTGATCACTGTTCATAGCAGAAAGTAGGTACCTGGGTGTAGTCACCCCCACCTGCTGTCACTGTTCAAATAACAGTAAGTAGGACATGGGTGTTAGTCACCTTACACCTGCTTTCACTGTTCACCAACAGTAAGTAGATACCTGGGGGTTTGTCACTGTAAAACTGATGATGCCCTCTTCACCTAGCATTTATTAGGGGGACCCGGAGTTAGTCACCTTGCACCTGCTGTTCCTCTTCACCTAGTTGTGTAGGTACCTGGGTGTTAGTCACCTTACACCCGTTATCGCTGTTCACCTAGAAGCAGGTACCTGAGTGCTAGTCAACTTACACCTGTTTTTCCCCCCTTCACCTAGCAGTAAGTAGGTACTGGCTGTGAGTCACTTAACACCTGCTGTCACTGTTTACCTAACATTAAGTAGGTACTGGGTGTTAGTAACGTTTCACCTGCCGTAATTTTTCATCTATCACTAAATAGGTACCATTTTGTCACCTTACACCTGCTGTGTCTGTTTACCTAGCAGTAAGTAGGTACCCAGGTGTTAGTCACTTAGCACCTGAAATTTTAGGCCCGGGTTGGGGCCTAAGCGTTCAGGCTAACGGACGCAGGCGACCGACCAATCAGGGGCGCATCGCCCCCCTGCGTGGGGAGAGCCAGGGGGAAACCGACTGGGAGGTTAGAGGGGAAGGGGGGGCGGCGCCCCCTTCCCCTAACGGTCCCTGATTTTAAAAAATTTCGAGTTTTAACGGCTGGGATGATGGACCCCCACCCTTCCTCAGGGAGGTTGGGTGGTGGTAGGGGCTCTGCCCCCCCCTTCCCTCCTCTCCCACCCAAGCCCGCGTGACTCACGCCCATCCCACTCTGTGTGTGTCTGTTTTGTGTGTGTGTGTGTGTATGTATGTCCGGTTTATGTGGTATACCAGCTGGTATAAACTGGTCCGTGGTATCCTGTCATCATCAGGTATACAACAGTGAACACGTGCTGTTAGGTTCTACCACTGAGATGGTGAGGGACTGACCCCTCATCTTCACCTTCCACTGCTTCTACTATCACCATATTAAGTCACCTCACAATTTGACTGTAGAACCATTATGTGGGCGAAACGTTTCCACTAAAAAAAAGGTGAACCTCAGTCTTTTTTTTTTTTACACCAATACAAAGAAATATGTAGGTGTGACATCAGGCATCAACTCATTCTTCAGGCCAGAGCTGTGACTCGACCCTTGCAACCACAAATAGGCGAGTACATTCCAAGTTAAACATTCACCCCAGTTCGATGTTAATTATGACCTACTTTGAGTTCACGAGACATGCATAGTCCACATTAGCAGAGAGGCCTATGGTGGTCTTAGGCCTTTTTTTATTAGGGCCTAAAGGACAGTTACACAGGAAACTGAGAAGTGTACAGCATCACTGCTGTACGTGTGCAGCTGAGGAGTGTACAGCATCACTGCCATGCCTGAAAAGTAATCCTGAAAAAGCCATGCTGTTCTTGATTAACATCAGTAATTGTGTTAATTAAATCATACACTGTTTGTCTTCCCAGTGGATCACTTTAGCATCTTATCAGTGTATACAGCAAGTTCCATCATTGTTTTTAAGTGCTAAGTATTTCTGAGTTATTGCTGTTCCCTATATATATATATATATATATATATATATATATATATATATATATATTACTAGAAACACCTTGCCAAGCACAGATGTGCTCTTATTGTTTGTGTCTATGACACAAGCAATACTGGCTTCATCTCCGCTCTGGGTGTATTCTTATGAACAAATTTGTCCTAGTTTTCTTCCATGTAAACTTTGTCACACTTCCCACAAGGGAACGCGTATATTCTTATATCCTCAGAGGAAATATGAAACAGTGTCAACTTAGGGCAGTTACCAATAGAAACAAAGTCAATAGTGCCAGCTTGTGATAATAATAATAATAGTAATAATAATAATAATAATAATAATAATAATAATAATAATAATAATAATAATAATAATAATAATAATAATATAATAATCTTTATTTTGTGAGTACACATACAAGGCATACAAGCCTAGCTAACATCAGTGACATACTACTATATAGAAAGCCGAAAGCCCCTTGTCATGTAGAGCATTTTGGGCAAATTAGGTCAATTTTGTTCCCAGGATGCGACCCCACACCAGTCCACTAACACCCAAGTACCTATTTTACTGATAGGTGAACAGGGACAGCAGGTGTCTTAAGGAAACATTCCAATGTTTCCACTTACCAGGGATCTAACCACGGACTTTAATGTGTGTGTAGCAACACCACTAATGTAACATGGGAAATCTGTGCTTATATTTGGCTGACACTGTAAAGAGTGAGGAGGTAAAGGCCTGTAGATGTCTGGCTAGAGTTATCTGGGGGAGGGTTCGGGGGTCAACGCCCCTGCGGCCTGGTCCATGACCAGGCTTTATGGTGGATCAGGGCCTGATCAACAAAGCTGTTACTACTGGCCGCACGCAAACCAACGTACGAACCACAGCCCGGCTGGTCAAGTACTGACTTCAGGTGTCTGTCCAGCTCCTCTTGAAGACAGCTAGAGTCTATTGGTAATCCCCCAGACTAGAGAAACATAGAATATTGTCCAGTGTTGACAGCTTCGCCCAAGACAGGAGACTATTTGGAATGTACTCTCTGGAGTGGAGAAGAGAGAAATACCTGATAATATATACTTGGAAGAAAATTGAGGACCAAGTCCTAAATGTACACACTACCATAACAACTATTGTAGTGAGAGATATGGCAGGAAGTGTAAATATACCCAGTGAAAAGAAGGGGCACCACAGGTTCAATAAAAGAACACTGTATCAACATCCATGGTCTAGAACTCTTCAACCTGCCACCAGTAGACTGTTCAACCTGCCACCAGCAGACTGTTCAACCTGCCACCAGCAGACTGTTCAACCTGCCACCAGCATACTCATCAACCTGCCACCAGCAGACTGTTCAATCTGCCACCAGTAGACTGTTCAACCTGCCACCAGCAGACTGTTCAACCTGCCACCAGCAGACTGTTCAACCTGCCACCAGCAGACTCATCAACCTACCACCAGCAGACTCTTCAACCTGCCACCAGCAGACTCTTCAACCTACCACCAGCAGACTCATCAACCTGCCACCAGCAGACTCTTCAACCTGCCACCAGCAGACTCTTCAACCTGCCACCAGCAGACTCTTCAACCTGCCACCAGCAGACTCTTCAACCTGCCACCAGCAGACTCATCAACCTGCCACCAGCAGACTCTTCAACCTGCCACCAGCAGACTCATCAACCTGCCACCAGCACACTCTTCAACCTGCCACCAGCACACTCTTCAACCTGCCACCAGCAGACTCATCAACCTGCCACCAGCACACTCTTCAACCTGCCACCAGCAGACTCTTCAACCTGCCACCAGCAGACTCTTCAACCTGCCACCAGCAGACTCATCAACCTGCCACCAGCAGACTCTTCAACCTACCACCAGCAGACTCTTCAACCTGCCACCAGCAGACTCTTCAACCTGCCACCAGCAGACGCTTCAACCTGCCACCAGCAGACTCTTCAACCTGCCACCAGCAGACTCTTCAACCTGCCACCAGCAGACTCTTCAACCTGCCACCAGCAGACTCTTCAACCTGCCACCAGCAGACTCTTCAACCTGCCACCAGCAGACTCTTCAACCTGCCACCAGCAGACGCTTCAACCTGCCACCAGCAGACTCATCAACCTGCCACCAGCAGACTCATCAACCTACCACCAGCAGACTCTTTACAACTATGCCTTTACTGGGATTGAATTCAAGCAGCCGCTTATCCGACCAATCTCACAGTGTATCCAGATCCATTTCCATCAATTCCTGGCCTCTACAGTTCTTCACTCTCCTCATAAAGAATCTGATAGCCTTGCAGAGTAACACAGCTGAAAACCACAGAGAAACCCAATGGTTAGATCTTAGCTAGTGGCTCAGACAGTGCTTCTTCTCCTTCTCTCAGAATCCATGATGATACTTAGTCAGGTCCCTCTGTCTTTGATGTATCTGCACAGTCTGTTCTTCTGCTGTATGTATGGTGTCCAGTACCTGATGGTGCACCCTTCTGGCCACTGTTTCCTCTAAGAACACCTCACACACTACCCTGTCATATTTTCGTGAGCTCTCTTCCTTCCTTCTACAGTCATGTTACTTACCCTTACACTGTAGTCTGTCTTCTAATGTGACTATGAAGCAGTGTTATCATGTCTTCCATAACCCTCCTGTCCTCCAGTGTCGTCAGGCCGATTTCCCTTAACCTTTCTTCGTAGGGCATTCACCTTAGCTCTGGAACTAGCCTTGTTGAAAACCCTTTTGCACTTTCTCTAATTTTATTGACTTGCTTGACCAGGTGTGGGTTACAAACTGGTGCTGCATACTCCAGTATGGGCCTGACGTACACGGTGTACAGAGTCTTGTGTGAGTGTACTCACCTAGTTGTACTCACCTAGTTGTGGTTGCAGGGGTGGAGACATAGCTCCTGGCCCCGCCTCTTCACTGGCCGCTACTGGTCACTCTCCTGCGTCATGAGCTTTATCATGTGTGTACTCACCTAGTTGTGGTTGCAGGGGTCGAGTCATAGCTCCTGGCCCCGATTCATAGCTCCTCTGTGTGTGTGTGTGTGTGTGTGTGTGTGTTTGTGTATGTGTACTCACCTAATTCCCCTAATTGTTGTTGCAGGGGTCGAGTCATAGCTCCTGGTCCAGTCTCATCGCTGGTCGTTACTAGGTCCGCTCTCTCCTGCTCCATGAGGTTTATCGTACCTCTTCTTAAAGCTATGTATGGATCCTGCCTCCACTACATCACTCTCCAGACTATTCCACTTCCTGACAACTCTGTGACTGAAGAAATACTTCCTAACATCCCTGTGACTCATCTGAATCTTCAACTTCCAGTTGTGTCCCCTTGTTGCTGTGTCCCCTTGTTGCTGTGTCCCCTTGTTGCTGTGTCCCTTGTTGGTGTTTCCTTTGTTGTTGTGTGCCCTTGTTGCTGTGTCCCCTTGTTGCTATATCCCCTTGTTGCTCTGTCCCCTTGTTGGTGTGTCCCCTTGTTGTTGTGTCCCCTTGTTGGCATGTCCCCTTGTTGCTGTGTCCTCTTGTTGTTGTGTCCCCTTGTTGGTGTGTCCTTTTGATGCTGTGTCCCCTTGATGCTGTGTCCCCTTGTTGGTGTGTCCCCTTGTTGGTGTGTCCCGTTGTTGTTGTGTCCCCTTGTTGCTGTGTCCCCTTGTTGCTGTGTCCCTTGATGCTGTGTCCCATTGTTGGTGTGTCCCCTTGTTGCTGTGTCCCATTGTTGGTGTGTCCCCTTGTTGGTGTGTCCCCTTAATCTCTCCTCGTAGGACATATTCCTTAGCTCCGGGACTAGTCTTAGTAAGTAAGTAAGTTTATTCAGGTATACACAAATACATTTACATACATTATCATACATAGCAGCATATGTGTAGAGAACCTAGGATAACCCAAAAAAGTAAGACAGAGTGACTTATTTCCATTGGGGTCCTTTGTACTTTCTCTAATTTCTTGACTTGCTTGATCAGGTGTGGGTTCCAAACTGGTGCTGCATACTCCAGTATGGGTCTGACGTACACGGTGTACAGTCTTGAATGATTCTTTACTCAGGTGTCGAAACGCTAATCTTAGGTTTGTCAGGCGCCCATATACTGCAGCGCCGGTCCTAGACTAACCCTTGCGGAACCCCACTCATTACAGGCGCCCATTTCGACGCCTCGTCACATACCATCACTCATTGTTTCCTTCCTGTCAGGTATTCTCTGATCCATTACAGTACTTTCCCTCTTATTCCTGCCTGCTCCTGCAGCACTTCAACCAGTCTCTTGTGTAGTATTAAAAGCCTTCTTACAGTCCAAGAAGATGCAGTCTACCCATCCCTCTCTCCTGTCTTACTTCTGTTACCTTGTCATAGAACTCTAGTAGGTTTGTGACACAGGATTTCCCTTCCCTGAAACCGTGCTGGTTGTCGTTTATAAGCTCGTTCCTTTCTAGGTGCGCCACCATTCTCCTCCTGATAATCTTCTCCATGACTTGACATACTATATATGTCAGTGACACTGGTCTGTAGTTTAGCCCAGACTGTCTGTCTCCTTTCTTAAAAATTGGCACTACATTTGCTGACTTCCACACCTCAGGTAGTTTCCCTGTTTCAATAGATGAGTTGAAGATTGTTGTTAGTGGTACACACAGTGCCTCTGCTCCCTCTCTCTGGACCCAAGAAGAGATATTATCTGGACCCAACGCCTTCGAAGTATCTCGTTCCCATAGCAGTTTCTTCACCTCCTCCTTGGTTGTGTGTAGTGTGTCCAGCACTTGCTGGTGCACCCTACCACCTCGATTTGCTGGGAGCCTCTGTATGTCCTGGTCGTTCCCTGTGAGCTCTCCTCCTTCCTTCCTCAGTCTGATTACCTGATCCTTGACTGTTGTTTTCCTCCTGATGTGTGTGTGTGTTTGTGTGTGTGTGTACCTGCGTGTGTGTGTACGTGTGTATACGTGTGTGTACATGTGTGTATAGCTAAAAAAAATCGCCTTAAAAGGCCTTCCAACTTCCGTAGGCGAGAGCCATGGGCCACGGGCGTGAACCGTGGGCCGTGGGCGTGGGCCGTGGGCGTGGACCGTGGGCGTGGGCGGCCAGACAACACACAAGCACTCACAGACGTCTGCCAAGGAGAGGTACATGGCAGCAAGAAGCCAGGGTGACGAGGCTAGCAACCCACCCCCATAACCCACCCCACAACCCACCCACCCCTAACCCACCCCCTCAACCCCCTAGCCACCCAAATCATCCGCCGCCCACCTCTCCACCCACAGTCACCCATCCAGCGGTGGGTTCAGGGATCCTTATTCAATTTTCTGGTTGATATGGGTTGATTTGACACCCATATGTCACCCATAGTCACCCATAGTCACCCATAGTCATCCATAGTCACCCATAGTCACCCATAGTCACCCATATGTCACCCATAGTCACCCATAGTCACCCATAGTCACCCATAGTCACCCATAGTCACCCATAGTCACCCATAGTCACCCATAGTCACCCATAGTCACCCATAGTCATCCATAGTCACCCATAGTCACCCATAGTCACCCATAGTCACCCATAGTCACCCATAGTCACCCATAGTCACCCATAGTCACCCATAGTCACCCATAGTCACCCATAGTCACCCATAAACTGTAACATCCTCACTCATCCTTCAGAGTGCAGGTACTGTACTTCCCACCTCCAGAACTGTAACATCCTCACTCATCCTTCAGAGTGCAGGCACTGTACTTCTCACCTCCAGAACTGTAACATCCTCACTCATCCTTCAGAGTACAGGTACTGTACTTCCCACCACCAGAACTGTAACATCCTCACTCATCCTTCAGAGTACAGGCACTGTACTTCCCACCTCCAGAACTGTAACATCCTCACTCATCCTTCAGAGTACAGGTACTGTACTTCCCACCTCCAGAACTGTAACATCCTCACTCAACCTTCAGAGTACAGGCACTGTACTTCCCACCACCAGTACTGTAACATCCTCACTCATCCTTCAGAGTACAGGCACTGTACTTCCCACCTCCAGAACTGTAACATCCTCACTCATCCTTCAGAGTACATGCACTGTACTTCCCTCCTCCAGAACTGTAACATCCTCACTCATCCTTCAGAGTACAGGTACTGTACTTCCCACCTCCAGAACTGTAACATCATCACTCATCCTTCAGAGTACAGGCACTGTACTTCCCACCTCCAGAACTGTAACATCCTCACTCATCCTTCAGAGTACAGGCACTGTACTTCCCACCTCCAGAACTGTAACATCCTCACTCATCCTTCAGAGTGCAGGTACTGTACTTCCCACCTCCAGAACTGTAACATCCTCACTCATCCTTCAGAGTGCAGGCACTGTACTTCCCACCTCCAGAACTGTAACATCCTCACTCATCCTTCAGAGTGCAGGTACTGTACTTCCCACCTCCACAACTGTAACATCCTCACTCATCCTTCAGAGTGCAGGTACTGTACTTCCCACCTCCAGAACTGTAACATTCTCACTCATCCTTCAGAGTGCAGGTACTGTACTTCCCACCTCCACAACTGTAACATCCTCACTCATCCTTCAGAGTGCAGGTACTGTACTTCCCACCTCCAGAACTGTAACATTCTCACTCATCCTTCAGAGTACAGGTACTGTACTTCCCACCTCCAGAACTGTAACATCCTCACTCATCCTTCAGAGTACAGGTACTGTACTTCCCACCTCCACAACTGTAAAATCCTCACTCATCCTTCAGAGTACAGGTACTGTACTTCCCACCTCCACAACTGTAACATCCTCACTCATCCTTCAGAGTGCAGGCACTGTACTTTCCACCTCCAGAACTGTAACATCCTCACTCATCCTTCAGAGTACAGGCACTGTACTTCCCACCTCCAGAACTGTAACATCCTCACTCATCCTTCAGAGAACAGGCACTGTACTTCCCACCACCAGAACTGTAACATCCTCACTCATCCTTCAGAGAACAGGTACTGTACTTCCCACCTCCAGAACTGTAACATCCTCACTCATCCTTCAGAGTACAGGTACTGTACTTCCCACCTCCAGAACTGTAACATCCTCACTCATACTTCAGAGTACAGGTACTGTACTTCCCACCTCCAGAACTGTAACATCCTCACTCATCCTTCAGAGTGCAGGTACTGTACTTCCCACCACCAGAACTGTAACATCCTCACTCATCCTTCAGAGTGCAGGTACTGTACTTCCCACCTCCAGAACTGTAACATCCTCACTCATCCTTCAGAGTGCAGGCACTGTACTTCCCCCCACCAGAACTGTAAGATCCTCACTCATCCTTCAGAGTACAGGCACTGTACTTCCCACCTCCAGTACTGTAACATCCTCACCCATCCTTCAGAGTGCAGGTACTGTACTTCCCACCTCCAGAACTGTAACATCCTCACTCATCCTTCAGAGTGCAGGTACTGTACTTCCCACCTCCAGAACTGTAACATCCTCACTCATCCTTCAGAGTACAGGCACTGTACTTCCCACCTCCAGAACTGTAACATCCTCACTCATCCTTCAGAGTACAGGCACTGTACTTCCCCCCACCAGAACTGTAAGATCCTCACTCATCCTTCAGAGTACAGGCACTGTACTTCCCCCCACCAGAACTGTAAGATCCTCACTCATCCTTCAGAATACAGGTACTGTACTTCCCACCTCCAGAACTGTAACATCCTCACTTATCCTTCAGAGTACAGGTACTGTACTTCCCACCTCCAGAACTGTAACATCCTCACTCATCCTTCAGAGTACAGGCACTGTACTTCCCACCTCCAGAACTGTAACAACCTCACTCATCCTTCAGAGTGCAGGCACTGTACTTCCCACCTCCAGAACTGTAACAACCTCACTCATCCTTCAGAGTGCAGGTACTGTACTTCCCACCACCAGAACTGTAAGATCCTCACTCATCCTTCAGAATACAGGTACTGTACTTCCCACCTCAAGAACTGTAACATCCTCACTCATCCTTCAGAGTTCAGGTACTGTACTTCCCACCTCCAGAACTGTAACATCCTCACTCATCCTTCAGAGTGCAGGCACTGTACTTCCCACCTCCAGAACTGTAACATCCTCACTCATCCTTCAGAGTACAGGTACTGTACTTCCCACCTCCAGAACTGTAACATCCTCACCAATCCTTCAGAGTACAGGCACTGTACTTCCCACCTCCAGAACTGTAACATCCTCACTCATCCTTCAGAGTACAGGTACTGTACTTCCCACCTCCAGAACTGTAACATCCTCACTCATCCTTCAGAGTGCAGGCACTGTACTTCCCACCACCAGAACTGTAACATCCTCACTCATCCTTCAGAGTGCAGGCACTGTACTTCCCACCACCAGAACTGTAACATCCTCACTCATCCTTCAGAGTGCAGGTACTGTACTTCCCACCTCCAGAACTGTAACATCCTCACTCATCCTTCAGAGTACAGGTACTGTACTTCCCACCTCCAGAACTGTAACATCCTCACCCATCCTTCAGAGTGCAGTGTATATAAACTGAGAGGTGTATATCTCAGTGTATATACACTGAGAGGTGTATATCTCAGTGTATATACACTGGTAGTTTACATTAATCAGTATTTTAGGTATTAAAGTATTCTTGACTGGTGGTGTACAGGTGACATGCAACCTTAATGACCCTCGTGTAGTAGATAGACTTCAAACCTAACAACCCAACCAGCCTTAATGACCCTCGTGTAGTAGATAGCCTTCAAACCTAATCTATATACATTCAGCTCTCTTAAGGAGATAGATCTATATACATTTCATTGACCTCTAAGTTATAACCAAGGTTCACGTAGTCAGCTAAAGCGCTTAGATAAACTTATCAACTAGAACTGTCAGCTAGAGTTGTCTGCTAGAACTGTCAGCTAGAGCTATCAGCTAGAACTGTCAGCTAGAACTGCTCTAAGCGGATTATTACCTCTAATTCCGTCAAAGACAGCACTAGAAAGCAATCTTAGACACCTAGCAAAGCTTAAAAATATTTATCGTATCTGTAAATAAATCCGGATGGGATTTAAATCACCTGGGATTACCACACTTCTGACATTTAAATGAGTATGTGACATGTACATATCTATCATGGGCCAGTAGGTGACTTGGTTCTGCCTAGCATGGGCCAGTAGGTGACATGTATCTACCTAGCATGAGCCAGTAGGTGACATGTACCTACCTAGCATGGGCCAGTAGATGACATGTACCTACCTAGCATGGGCCAGTAGGTGACTTGGTTCTGCCTAGCATGGGCCAGTAGGTGACTTGGTTCTGCCTAGCATGGGCCAGTAGGTGACATGTACCTACCTAGTATGGGCCAGTTGGTGACTTGTACCTGCCTAGCATGGGCCAGTAGGTGACATGTATCTACCTAGCATGAGCCAGTAGGTGACATGTACCTACCTAGCATGGGCCAGTAGGTGACTTGGTTCTGCCTAGCATGGGCCAGTAGGTGACATGTACCTACCTAGTATGGGCCAGTTGGTGACTTGTACCTGCCTAGCATGGGCCAGTAGGTGACATGTATCTACCTAGCATGAGCCAGTAGGCGACATGTATCTACCTAGCATGAGCCAGTAGGTGACATGTACCTACCTAGCATGGGCCAGGAGGTGACATGCATCTACCTAGCATGGGCCAGGAGGTGACATGCATCTACCTATCATGGGCCAGTGACTTATACCTACCTAGCATGGGCCAATAGGTGACATGTATGGGCCAATAGGTGACATGTATCTACCTAGCATGGGCCAGTAGGTGACATGTATCTACTTAGCATGGACCAGTAGATTACTTGGACCTGCCTAAAACGGGCCAGTAGGTGACCTGGACCTGCCTAGCATAGGCCAGTAGGTGACTTGGACCTGCCTAGCATGGCCCAGTAGGTGACTTGGACCTGCCTAGCATGGGCCAGTAGGTGACTTGGACCTGCCTAGCATGGGCCAGTAGGTGACATGTACCTGCCTAACATTGGCCAGTAGTTGATTTGGACCTGCCTAACATGGGCCAGTAGGTGACTTGGACCTGCCTAGCATGGGCCAGTAGGTGACATATACCTGCCTAGCATGGGCCAGTAGGTGACTTGGACCTGCCTAACATGGCCCAGTAGGTGACATACACCTGCCTAGCATGGGCCAGTGGGTGACTTGGACCTGTCTAACATGGGCCAATAGGTGACATACACCTGCCTAGCATGGACAAGTAAGTGATCTGAGCCTGCCTAACATGGGCCAGTAGGTGACATGTACCTGCCTAACATGGGCCAGTAGGTGACTTGGACCTGCCTAACATGGGCCAGTAGGTGACATGTACCTGCCTAACATGGGCCAGTAGGTGACATGTACCTGCCTAACATGGGCCAGTAGGTGACATGTACCTGCCTAACATGGGCCAGTAGGTGACTTGAGCCTGTCTAACATGGGCCAGTAGGTGACTTGGACCTGCCTAACATGGGCCAGTAGGTGACATGTACCTGCCTAACATGGGCCAGTAGGTGACATATACCTGCCTAGCATGGGCCAGTAGGTGACCTGAGCCTGCCTAACATGGGCCAGTAGGTGACCTGAGCCTGCCTAACATGGGCCAGTAGGTGACATGTACCTGCCTAACATGGGCCAGTAGGTGACTTGGACCTGCCTAACATGGGCCAGTAGGTGACATGTACCTGCCTAACATGGGCCAGTAGGTGACATGTACCTGCCTAACATGGGCCAGTAGGTGACATGTACCTGCCTAACATGGGCCAGTAGGTGACTTGAGCCTGTCTAACATGGGCCAGTAGGTGACTTGGACCTGCCTAACATGGGCCAGTAGGTGACATGTACCTGCCTAACATGGGCCAGTAGGTGACATATACCTGCCTAGCATGGGCCAGTAGGTGACCTGAGCCTGCCTAACATGGGCCAGTAGGTGACCTGAGCCTGCCTAACATGGGCCAGTAGGTGACATGTACCTGCCTAACATGGGCCATTAGGTGACATGTACCTGCCTAACATGGGCCAGTAGGTGACATGTACCTTCCTAACATGGGACAGTAGGTGACTTGGACCTGCCTAACATGGGCCAGTAGGTGACATGTACCTGCCTAACATGGGCCAGTAGGTGACATGTACCTGCCTAACATGGGCCAGTAGGTGACATATACCTGCCTAGCATGGCCCAGTAGGCCTACGGCAGTGCTCCTTCTTCCTTATATTCAGAAAAAAATCCAAAATATCGTCTCTGTTCCGCCATCTTTATTCATCATTGTTGAAAAAGATTTTGTGGGAAATAAAAAACATTAATAAAGTCTTGAGTTAGTGGAAGCTTGTATTTTTTGACGATTCCAGGTGCTATTGTAGTTTGTTTTAAGCCTAAAGGAGAATCAACCAAACGAAAAATTAATACGAATTTTTTTTCCCCAGCTTCATGAATTTTGGTCAAGATTTTTTTTTTTAAGGGAATTTTAATTTTGAAATAGAAAGCTGAAAAAAAATTTTTTTTTCAACATTTCCATTTTTTTTTTGGGGGGTTTGTTTCGTTTTCGATTTTTGTAATGTAATAAGGAACATATATTCCAATATTTGTATGTATTTTTTAATTTTTTAGGCATTTTTAAAGAAATTCCATATATATATACATATATATATATATATATATATATATATATATATATATATATATATATATATATATATATATATAATATATATATATATATATATATGTGTGTGTTGTGTGTGTGTGTGTGTGTGTGTGTGTGTGTGTGTGTGTGTGTGTGTGTGTGTGTGTGTGTGTGTGTGTGTGTGTGTGTGTGTGTGTACTCACCTAATTGTACTCACCTAATTGTGGTTGCAGGGGTCGAGACTCAGCTCCTGGCCCCGCCTCTTCGCTGTCTGCTACTGGGTCTCTGCTCTCCCTGCTCCATGAGCTTTATCATACCTTGTCTTAAAACTATGTATGGTTCCTGCCTCCACTATATCGTTCTCTAGACTATTCCACTTCCTGACTACTCTGTGGCTGAAGAAATGCTTCCTAACATCCCTTTGACTCATCTGAGTCTTCAGCTTCCAGTTGTGTCCCCTTGTTTCTGTGTTCCCTCTCTGGAACATCCTGTCACTATCTACCTTGTCAATTCCCCGCAGTATTTTGTATGTCGTTATCATGTCTCCTCTGACCCTTCTGTCCTCCAGTGTTGTTAGTCCTATTTCCCTCAACCTTTCTTCATAGGGCAGTCCCAGTGTGTGTGTGTGTGTGTGTGTGTGTGTGTGTGTGTGTGTGTGTAAATAGGGTGAAACGTCGTTTCATTCTTGTAATGTCTTAATTTTCAGTTTTTTTCGGGTCATTTAGACCCTCAACTCTCTATAAAACCCACCCACGTCTTAGCGAAATTTCGTGAGTAATATCTGTATTCCCAGTCATGTAATTAATATTATCTAGTTAAGGAGAACCGTTGTAACAGTGGTAGAGAACTATGTCTTCTTGTACGGTCTGTCTCCCTCTGTTTTTCTGTCTTCTTTTACGGTCTGTCTCCCTCTGTTATTCTGTCTTCTTGTACGGTCTGTCTCCCTCTGTTATTCTGTCTTCTTGTACGGTCTGTCTCCCTCTGTTATTCTGTCTTCTTGTACGGTCTGTCTCCCTCTGTTATTCTGTCTTCTTGTACGGTCTGTCTCCCTCTGTTATTCTGTCTTCTTGTACGGTCTGTCTCCCTCTGTTATTTTGTGTTCTTCTACGGTCTGTCTCCCTCTGTTATTCTGTGTTCTTCTACGGTCTGTCTCCCTCTGTTATTCTGTCTTCTTCTACGGTCTGTCTCCCTCTGTTATTCTGTGTTCTACGGTCTGTCTCCCTCTGTTATTCTGTGTTCTTGTACGGTCTGTCTCCCTCTGTTATTCTGTGTTCTTCTACGGTCTGTCTCCCTCTGTTATTCTGTCTTCTTCTACGGTCTGTCTCCCTCTGTTATTCTGTCTTCTACGGTCTGTCTCCCTCTGTTATTCTGTGTTATTCTACGGTCTGTCTCCCTCTATTATTGTCTTTTTCTACGGTCTGTCTTCCCCTGTTATTCTGTGTTCTTCTACGGTCTGTCTCCATCTGTTATTCTGTCTTCTACGGTCTGTTTCCTCTGTTATTCTGTCTTCTTCTACATTATGTCTCCCTCTGTTATTCTGTGTTATTCTACGGTCTGTCTCCTTCTGTTATTCTGTCTTCTTCTACGGTCTGTCTCCCTCTGTTATTCTGTCTTCTTCTACGGTCTGTCTCCCTCTGTTATTCTGTCTTCTTCTACATTCTGTCTCCCTCTGTTATTCTGTCTTCTTCTAACATCTGTCTCCCTCTGTTATTGTCTTCTACGGTCTGTCTCCCTCTGTTATTGTCTTCTACGGTCTGTCTCCCTCTGTTATTCTGTCTTCTACGGTCTGTCTCCCTCTGTTATTCTGTCTTCTACGGTCTGTATCCCTCTGTTATTGTCTTCTACGGTCTGTCTCCCTTTGTTATTCTGTCTTCTACGGTCTGTCTCCCTCTGTTATTCTGTCTTCTACGGTCTGTCTCCCTCTGTTATTGTCTTCTACGGTCTGTCTCCCTCTGTTATTCTGTCTTCTACGGTCTGTCTCCCTCTGTTATTCTGTCTTCTACGGTCTGTCTCCCTCTGTTATTCTGTCTTCTACGGTCTGTCTCCCTCTGTTATTTTCTTCTACGGTCTGTCTCCCTCTGTTATTCTGTCTTCTACGGTCTGTCTCCCTCTGTTATTGTCTTCTACGGTCTGTCTCCCTCTGTTATTCTGTCTTCTCGTTCCAGTGTTACGATGATGCAACAAAGAATGATATAATGACTCTGCAAATTGTCAGATTATATCTAGGGCCTAAGCTGCAATTTTTTGGAGGCTTATTTATTGTCTGGAAAACATCTGAATGCAAGAGAAGGTATCGTTAATGTCAGTTTTAATATATACCTGATTCGGACATATGTGGAACATAGCAGGCTTCTTCAGTCAAATACAGATGCAGTCCTTCAAGCTTGGAGATATGAGGGAGTCAGTCCCTCAGCCTGGAGAAGAGTTCAGCTTCATGGTCTGGAACGATATGAAGCTAAACCATGAGAATGGAGTCTTAAATACTATTGAAGGTGCGCTTGAAGATCTGGAACATGGTGTAGGGGACTGGATCCACTAGTGGAAGAAGCCAGCCCCCTCTGGAATCCAATCCTTCTCATTTATTACTAGTGGCTACTGCTGTCTCAGTAACTGACAGCAGAAACCTACTGTCTGGGCGAAACGTCTCAACATTACATCATCTTTCTAAAGTTAGGCAATAAGATTCTCACACAAGGCGTATTTTGTCTGATCCAACGTTTCAGTCCTATCTGTCAGACAATTACCAGAGGTAGCAAGCAGCAGTGACTGTCATGCACACTGCATGCTGCTCCCTGATGTACCAGTGATGTACCAGTGATGTACCAGTGATGTACCAGTGATGTAACTGTGATGTACCTGTGATGTACCAGTGAGTATCGTGATGTATCCAATGTAGTCCTGATGTTCTGTGATGTACCAGTGATGTAGCCAAGATGTGACCTGTATGTACACTGTGATGCCTGATGTACCAGTGATGTACCAATGATGTACCAGTGATGTACCAGTGATGTAACTGTGATGTACCTGTGATGTACCAGTGATGTATCAGTGATGTACCAATGATGTACCAGTGATGTTCCTGTGATGGACCAGTGATGTACCAGTGATGGACCAGTGATGTACCAGTGATGGACCAGTGATGTACCTGTGATGTACCAGTGATGGACCAGTGATGTACCTGTGATGTACCAGTGATGGACCAGTGATGGACCAGTGATGGACCAGTGATGGACCAGTGATGTACCAGTGATGGACCAGGGGATGTACCGTGATTACCAGTGATGACCAGTGATGTACCTGTGATGGACCAGTGATGGACCAGTGATGGACCAGTGATGGACCAGTGATGGACCAGTGATGGACCAGTGATGGACCAGTGATGTACCAGTAATGTACCAGGCAGTGAACCACTACACGTCAGTAAACTCTTCCTATACCAGTATACCAGTACTCCAGTATACCAGTAGTCCAGTATACCAGTAGTCCAGTATACCAGTAGTCCAGTATACCAGTAGTCCAGTATACCAGTACACCAGTATACCAGTAGTCCAGTATACCAGTACACCAGTATATAAGTAGTCCAGTATATCAGTACACCAGTATACCAGTAGTCCAGTTTACCAGTACACCAGTATACCAGTAGTCCAGTATACCAGTACACCAGTATACCAATATATCTAAAAAAATGTTTTGGGGTTCCCGGCCTTCATTCTAACCCAGCATCCTTATCTCCAGTACTTCCCAGCATCCTTATCTCCAGTACTTCCCAGCATCCTTATCTCCAGTACTTCCCAGCATCCTTATCTCCAGTACTTCCCAGCATCCTTATCTCCAGTACTTCCCAGCATCCTTATCTCAAGTACTTCCCAGCATCCTTATCTCCAGTACTTCCCAGCATCCTTATCTCCAGTACTTCCCAGCATCCTTATCTCCAGTACTTCCCAGCATCCTTATCTCCAGTACTTCCCAGCATCCTTATCTCAGTACTTCCAGCATCCTTATCTCCAGTACTTCCCAGCATCCTTATCTCCAGTACTTCCCAGCATCCTTATCTCCATACTTCCCAGCATCCTTATCTCCAGTACTGAGATTAAGATATCAATGTCCAGAGGGCAATATCCATAAGGAATTTTGGATTAAAAGTGACTAGGATTCAAAAAAAATTTTTTTTTTTTTTTTTTTCAATTGAAGAAGGTCCCCAAAAGGAGTCGAAATATACAGGTCATTTAAATTCCTGAATTTCTTAATCCATAAGGAAATTAATTGGACTGCCTTTAAAGGCTTATATATTTTCCTAGGTTACAGACCATTTTTGTTATATAAGTCACGTTGTAAATGGAGAGAAGATAACAATAATAATAATAATAATAGACAGAAGGATGAACGGAGGCTCGAACTGAGGCCCACAAATTAACAGCCCCTGACGCCCTTCTACCAACTAAGCCATTACAAGTGTCACCCCTCACTAGTCTTGGACCTCTCAACTTACAATCCCTCAGTCACCTCACCAGATTCACTGTTGACTCAAATATTTGGGGAAATTTCCAACTTAACTCACCTGGGACAAGTGATTTTGTTCTACAGTAAACAACTTTTGTAGTGAATTATGACTTAGCAGCTGGATAAGAGGTTTGTAAACAACCAGCAATACTTCAGTCTGTTTATTTAGAGAAATTAAGTCAACAAATGCTCCATTATGGACAGAGGTAAGTAATTTGTACCAAGGACCCTGTAATGTGTATATAAATGCATCTTATTATTATTATTATTATTATTATTATTATTATTATTATTATTATTATTATTAATATTATTATTATTATTATTATTATTATTATTATTATTATTATTATTATTATTATTATTATTGTTGTTGTTGTTGTTATTATTATTATTATTACTATTATTATTATTATTATTATTATTATTATAATTATTATTTTTTATTATTATTATTATTATTATTATTATTATTATTATTATTATTATTATTATTATTATTATTATTATTATTATTAGTTGTTGTTATTATTATTATTATTACTATTATTATTATTATTATTATTATTATTATTATTGTTATTATTATTGTTAATATTATTATTATTATTTTTATTATTATTATTATTATTATTATTATTATTATTATTATTATTATTATTATTATTATTATTATTATTACAAAATTTATATCAGCAGAAGTAAATAATTTATACCAACTAAGAATAAATGAAGGAATAATGAAGACAGATAACTGGAAGGTGTAAGGAATCAACATAGAAAGAGAGACGAGGAAATAATTAGAAACTGAAGGAGAGAGAGAGAGAGAGAGAGAGAGAGAGAGAGAGAGAGAGAGAGAGAGAGAGAGAGAGAGAGAGAGAGAGAGAGAGAGAGAGAGAGAGAGAAAGAGAGAGACAGAGACAGACAGACAGAAAGACAGAGAGACAGACAAAATTTTGAAATGGAAGTAGTAGATAAGAGCAAACTAGAACTAGTAGACATGACCAAACTAGAACTAGTAGACAAAACTAGTAGACAAAACCAAATTAAACAATAAAGAGGAATAAACAGAGAATAAACAACAACTAAAACAAAATAATCAAAGATAGAGGGATAAATACGTGAATTATTAAATATAAATACTATTAAATATAATATATTATTAAATATAAATACTATTAAATATAATATATTATTAAATATAAATACTATTAAATATAATATATTATTAAATATAAATATATTATTAAAAATAAATATACACGTATTTCCCAGGTGTGGGATTTTTAATCCCACAAAGAAAAATGGATTACAGGATTTTGAAATAACCAACGTTAATAAATCTACTACTAAACACTGATAATTATAAAGGTCTTTAGAATTAGAATCAAGTTCAACGAGAATTTACAAATGAGTTGTGCTGTCCTCTTCTAAAAATGCTAAGATTACACTACAGGGCAGGGAAATTAGCGTATATTTTCATATAGGCTTAGGTAAAGAGTGGTAGCAGGTGTTAGCTAGGTGAGGAGGGGTAGCAGGGGTTAGCTAGGTGAAGAGAAATAGCAGGTGTTAGATAGGTGAAGAGTGGTAGCAGGTGCTAGCTAGGTGAAGAGTGGTAGCAGGTGTTAGCTTGGTGAAGAGTGGTAGCAGATTTTAGCTAAGTGAAGAGAGGTAGCAGGTGTTAGCTAAGTGAAGAGAGGTAGTAGGTGTTAGCTAAGTGAAGAGACATAGCAGTTATCAATCTAGAGTGTCACTGCTAGTGTCAATAACACCCAGGTACCTACTTACTGCTAGGTGAACAGTGACAGCAGGTGTAAGGTAACTAACACCCAGGTACCTACTTACTGCTAGGTGAACAGTGACAGCAGGTGTAAGGTAACTAACACCCAGGTACCTACTTACTGCTAGGTGAACAGGGACAGCAGGTGTGTTAAGGAAGCACGTCCCCAGTGTTGCCACCCGTCCTGGGGATTTATGTTGATAAATGATATGTGAATGACATGTAAATGAAATGTTAATGAAAAAATGAGATAGTGAGATAAAGACACAGTAAGAAAATAGACTGTGTGGGAAAATAAAGGAAATATTAGACTGAAAGGGATTTAATTTTTTTTAACCCCCCAAAAAATTATATTATTGCTGGAGGATTTTATAAACGATATTATTAAAGAATTTTACGTTATATTAACTAAAATCTGAAATTAATTTCAGGTATATAATTTATATTAGATATCTGTTGTTTATTTATTTTAGGCCTAAGAGTGGAATTTGTGTATTTTTTTTTTATAATTTTATGAAAAACAGAAATCTGAAGATTAGACATGAACAGTATAACACACACACACACACACAGACACATGCGGGGCCAGGAGCTATGATTCGACCCCTGCAACCACAACTAGGTGAGTACACACACGAGGAATAGATAAGGTGGACAGAGACAGGATGTTCCAGAGATGGGACTCCGAAACAAGGGGTCACAATTGGAAGTTGAAGACTCAGATGAGTCAAAGGGATGTTAGGAAGTATTTCTTCAGTCATAGAGTTGTCAGGAAGTGGAAAAGTCTGGAAAGTGACGTAGTAGAGGCAGGATCCATACAGTTTTAAGACGAGGTTTGATAAAGCTCATGGAGCAGGGCGAGAGAGGACCTAGTAGTGATCAGTGAAGAGGCGGGGCCAGGAGCTGAGTCTCGACCCCTACAACCACAAATAGGTGAGTACACACAAAACAGAAATAATGGGAATACCAGAACTAACCCTTGGTTTACCCGAAGGTGTAAGGAGGCAAAAACTAAGTGCACTAGAGAATGGAAAAAATACAGAAGACAAAGGACCCAGGAAAATAAAGAGATTAGTCGTAGAGCCAGAAACGAGTGTGCACAGATAAGGAGGGAGGCCCAGCGACAGAGTCACATCAAGAGGAAGACAACAGTCAAGGACCAGGTAATCAGGCTGAGGAGGTGGGAAGCTCACATGAAAGGACCAAGAAGTATGTGAGGAGCTCAACATGAGATTTAAGGAAGTATTTACAGTGGAGACAGAAAGGACTCTGGGAGGTCAGAACAGGGGAAGACACCAACAAGAGATATACCAACAAGTGTTGGATGAAATACACACAACCGAGGAGGAGGTGAAGAAGCTGCTAAGTGACCTTGATACCTCAAAGGCGGTGGGACCTGACAACATCTCTCCGTGGGTCCTTAGAGAGGGAGCAGAGACGCTGTGTGCGCCACTAACAACAATTTTCAACACATCCATTGAAACTGTGCAACTACCTGAGGTATGGAGACAGAAACGGGGCACTAAACTACAGACCAGTGTCACTGACGTGTATAGTATGCAAAGTCATGGAGAAGATTATCAGGAGAAAAGTGGTGGAGCACCTGGAACGGGACAACCTTATAAATGACAACCAGCACGGATTCATGGAAGGCAAATCTTGTGTCACAAACCTATTGGAGTTTTATGACAAGGTAATGGAAGTAAAACAAGAGAGAGGGGTGGGTATATTGCATTTTTTTGGACTGCAGGAAGGCCTTCGACACAGTTCCTCACAAGAGATTAGTGCAAAAGCTAGAGGATCAGGCACGAATAACAGGAAGGGCACTGCAATGGATCAGAGAATACCTGACATGGAGGCAACAACGAGTCATGGTACGTGACGAGGTATCACAGTGGGCGCCTGTGACGAGTGGGGTTCCACAGGTGTCAGTCCTAGGACCAGTGCCATTTTTGGTGTATGTGAATGACATGACGGAAGGGATAGACTCAGAAGTTCAGAAGTGTCCCTGTTTGCAGATGATGTGAAGTTAATGAGGAGAATTAAATCAGTCGAGGATCAGGCAGGACTACAAAGAGACCTAGACAGGCTACAAGCCTGGTCCAGTAACTGGCTCCTCGAATTTAACCCCACCAAATGCAAAGTCATGAAGATCGGGGAATCGCAAAGAAGACCGCAGACAGAGTATAATCTAGGTGGCCAAAGACTGCAAACCTCACTCAAGGAAAAAGATCTTGGGGTGAGTATAATACCGAGCACATCTCCTGAGGCACACATCAATCAGATAACTGCTGCAGCATACGGGCGGCTGGCAAACCTAAGAATAGCGTTCCAATACCTCACTAAGGAATTATTCAAGACTCTGTATACCATATACGTCAGGCCCATACTGGAGTATGCAGCACCAGTTTGGAACCTACACCTGGTCAAGCATGTCAAGAAATTAGAGAAAGTGCAAGGTTTGCAACAAGACTAGTTCCAGAGTTAAGTGAAATGGCCTGCGAAGAAAGGTTAAGGGAAATCGGCCTGACAACACTTGAGGACAGGAGGGAGACATGATAACGACATACAAAATACTGCGAGAAATTCACAAGGTGAACAGAGACAGGATGTTCCAGAGAGGGGACTCAGAAACAAGGGGTCACAATTGGAAGTTGAAGACTCATATGAGTCAAAGAGATGTTAGGAAGTATTTCTTTAGTCTTAGAGTCGTCAGGAAGTGGAATAGTCTGGCAAGTGACGTAGTGGAGGCAGTAACCATACATAGTTTTAAGACGAGGTATGATAAACCTCATGGAGCAGGGAGAGAGAGGACCTAGCAGCCAGGAGCTATGTCTTGACAACCACAAATAGGTGAGAGCACACACATACATACATACACTGCGGGGAATCGACAAGGTAGACAGGGACAGGATGTTCCAGAGAGGGAACACAGAAACAAGGGGACACAACTGGAAGCTGAAGACTCAGATGAGTCAAAGGGATGTCAGGAAGCATTTCTTCAGCCACAGAGTAGTCAGGAAGTGGAATAGTCTAGAGAAAGATATAGTGGAGGCAGGAACCATACATAGTTTTAAGACAAGGTATGATAAAGCTCATGGAGGAGGGAGAGCAGAGACCCAGTAGCGGACAGCGAAGAGGCGGGGCCAGGAGCTGAGTATCGACCCCTGCAACCACAATTAGGTGAGTACAATTAGGTGAGTACACACACACACACACACACACACACGTACACACACACACAAACACACACACACACAAACATACACATTAACAGACAGACACACACACACACCAAACCTTGAGATTATTATGGACGCTCAACTGAGCGTTCCTGACCTACCCTAAGAGTCTAATCTATGATGTAAGTGTGGGGGTGTGGGAGAGAGGTGTGGGTGTGTTGGAGAGTGGTGTGGGAGAGGGGTGTGGGAGAGGGGTGTGGGGTGTTGGAGATGGGTATGGGGAATGGCAGAGAGGTATGGGAGATGTATATGGGTGTGGGAGAGGGTTGTGGGGTGTGGAAGAGAGGTGGGGGTGTGGGTGAGTTGTGTGGGTTTGTAAGGAGTGGGAGAGAGAGTAGGATTTAACCCAGAAGTGTGAGGGTATAAAAGAAGGCTATTGAGAGTGTCGAAAGCAAGCAATATATGATCTATCTGTCTACCCGAGCAGACAGATAGATCATAATGTAGTGGAAGCTGGAGAAAGATTAAGAGGTAGACAGGACACAAAGAGAAAGTAATCAGCAAGAGAGAATTGATAGTTTATAAAGAAGGAAGAAGTCAGGGTGAGATGCAATCACGACACTGAGGAAGACTGGAAGATTTAATTTTGCAGTGTTGGCGTGTTCAGAATTTTGTAGATATGGGAGGGAGGGTGCAGGGGGGAAGGGGAGTGATTGGTGGAATGATGAGGTAAAGAGAATAGAGAGAACAAGTTAGCATATGAGAGGTTTTTACAATGTATACCTGGAGAGGGTTTTTGGGGGTCAACGCCCCCGTGGCCCGGTCTGAGACCAGACCTCGCCTGGGAGGAAGGAGTATATGGAGAGGAAAAGAGATGTTAAGAATGAGTGAGGTGTTTATCAACAAATTTTGCTGCAAATAGGGAAAAACATAGGAGATTGATAAGTTGAAAAAGTCTCGGGAACGAATAGATTTCTCAGTTAAAAATGGAAAAGGAGAGTTATTGGATAGAGAGTTGGAAGTATTGTGAAGATTGGGGGAATATTTTGAGGACCTGTTAAATGTTGATGAGAAAAGGAAGGCAGTGATTTCATGCATTGGGCAGGGAGGAATAACATTTGGTAGGAGTGAGGAAGAGGCAGGTGTGAGTGTGGGGGAGGTGTATGAGGCAGTGGGTTAAATGAAAGAAGGTTAAAGCAGCTAGAATTAATGGGATCAATACAGAAATTGGAATGTAGCTTTGGAGTGGTTAGTGCATTTCTTCCATTTATATCTGAAAAATGGGTAGGTACCCAGGGACTGGCATAGAGCATGCATAGGGAAATAAGGATGAAAAAGCGTAAGAATTATAGGGGAATAAGTCTGTTGATTATACCAGGTAATGTGTATGGTAGTTATTATTGAAAGAATTAAGTGTAAGACAGAGAGCAGGAGTGTAGATGAACAGGGAGGCTTTAGGAAGAGTAGGGGGTGTGTAGACCAAGTGTTTGCATTGAAGGACATTAGTGAATAATATTTAAATGAAGGCATGGAGCTTATTGCATTTATGGATTTAGAAAAGGGATACGATAGGGTGGATAGTGGATGTTGCAAGTGTATGGGATAGGTAATAGGTTACTAAAAGATGTTAAGAGTTTTTACGAGGATAGAGAGGCTTAGGTTAGTGTATGTAGGACAGAGGGAGATTATTTCCCAGTAAAAATAGGCCTTAGGCAGTGATGGAGGTGTAAGAGAAGTGAATGCTCGGGTGTTGGCAAGAGGTGTAGGGTTAAAAATTATAGAATCTAACACAAAGTGGCAGTTGTCACAGTTCTCTTTGCTGATGAACAAGGTAATGAGTGCAAAAATATAATATATATATATATATATATATATATATATATATATATATATATATATATATATATATATATATATATATATATATGTGTGTATGTATATGTATGTATATGTATATGTATGTACACACACATTCTGTTATGGCAATTTCTTAGAATATTTACGAAAAACTTAAGAAATAAATTGATGAAATTAGTTTTAGAGAATTTACAATACAAGTGTATAAAAAAATAAAAATAATTTGAGTTATCTTTCTTGATACTTTAAGTTTTTGGGAGATAAAGTTGGCTTTATCTCCTAAAAAGCGAGCTTTACTGAGGAATAATAGTTATATTCGGGAAGGAATAAAGATTTTGATTCATTTAAGTCGTTTTTATTAAGAAATAAAGTTGAGACTAAATAATGATATTTATTCTGACTAGGAAATATTGCAAAATATTCTTTATTATTATTATTATTATTATTATTATTATTATTATTATTATTATTATTATTATTATTATTGTTATTATTATTATTATTATTATTATTATTATTGTTGTTATTATTATTATTATTATTATTATTATTATTATTATTATTATTATTATTATTATTATTATTATTATTATTATTATTATTATTATTGTCATTATTATATATATATATATATATATATATATATATATATCAGTGTATATACACTGAGAGGTGTATATCTCAGTGTATATACACTGAGAGGTGTATATCTCAGTGTATATACACTGAGAGGTGTATATCTCAGTGTATATACACTGAGAGGTGTATATCTCAGTGTATATTCACTGGTAGTTTACATTAATCAGTATTTTAGGTATTAAAGTATTCTTGACTAGTGGTGTACAGGTGACATGCAGCCTTAATGACCCTCGTGTAGTAGATAGACTTCAAACCAAGCAATAGACAATAGCAGACAACAGTTGATATAGAGAATACACTGTTATTTGCACTTTTCGCACACTGTCGAAACTTGTCAAGTATTTGACAAGGAGTGAGACAGCGCCAAGTCCTGGAGCAACATTTGTGGGTCAAAACGTTGCCTGTAGAACCTATATGGGGTCACTGCCCCTTCTTTTCGGTCCCAGATCAGGCCTACAACGGTCGAAACTTCGACTAATAAAACTCTTGCTACGTCTGACGCTCAGAGCGAAACGTGTGGAATTTAAGGCCTTCTATTTCTATATCTAACGCACTGTGATCGAAATGTGTAATTTGAAGACTTTCTGTATCTAAATTTAACACCCAAGGGTCAAAAACTTTGACATCTAAAAATTTATATGTCCGTATCTAATACTCACCGCTGGCAAGGTTTAAAGTTAGAGATTTCTATGTCAATATCTAAAGAAAATCTACCAAAACGTTCAAAATTAATTATTTTTGTGTCTATATCTAACCCACCTTTGAAATCTAAGATTTCTCTGTCTAAATCTAACACACAGCCATCAAAACTTTTTATATCAAAGATTTCTGTCAAAATCCAATATACAGAACAAGAAACGTTTGAAAATATGTCAGTCTATGTCTATTTCTAAGACACAGTGATCATAATGTTCAAAATCAAAGATTTCAATGTCTAAATCTAACACACAGACAAGAAATTTTGAAAATAATCTTTTCCTATATTTACATCTAATTCAAGTTTATCAAAACACTTGAAATCAAATATTTTCTATGTCTATCTAATACAAAAATTTTCTATGACTAATACAAATATTTCCTATGTCTATCTAATACAAATAGTTGAAAACTTTCAAAATCTAAGCTTTCTATGTCTACATCTAATACAAATTAATCAAAATGCTCAAAATCAAAGATTTTTGTGACAATGTCTATAACAAATAGATCAAAACATCTAAAATAAAAAAAAATCTATGTCTAAATCTAAAACACAGATCAAGAGACTTGAAATATAGGCTTTTCTATGAGCCTATATAATATTAATTGAACAAAATGTTCAAAATCAAAGATTTCTTCTGTTTATATCTAATACAAAGCGATAAAAATATTCAAAATCTAAAATGTCTGTGACTATGTCAATTAAAAAGCGATCAAAGCATTCAAAGTCTAAAATTTCTATGAGTATGTATATTACAACTCTATTAAAACGTTCAAAATCAAATATTTCTACGATTTCTAATATCTATATCTAATACAAAGCGATCAGAACATTGAAAATCTAAGATTTCTACGAATATGTCTGTTACATGAACAAAATCAAAGATTTCTAATGTCTATATCTAATACAAAGTGATCAGAACATACAAAATCTAAGATTTCTATGAATACGTCTGTTACATGTACAAAATCTAAGATTTCTAATATCTATATCAAAAACAAAGCGATCAGAACATTCAAAATCTAAGATTTCTATGAATACGTCTGTTACATGTACAAAATCTAAGTTTTCTAATATCTATATCTAATACAAAGCGATCAGAACATTCAAAATCTAAGATTTCTACGAATACGTCTGTTACATGTACAAAATCTAAGATTTCTAATATCTATATCTAATACAAAGAGATCAGAACAATCAAAATCAAAGATTTCTAATGTCTCTATCGACTTGAGGTATCGTGGGAGAAGATAGAAGGTGACTTAGGGTTTGTGGAAGACTGGGAATAATTCCTGGAAAGGATGGCGCCGATGTTGAAGGCAGTAATTATGTGGCATTATGTGATGGTAGCCTTTCTTGGTAATGTTGGAGTAGTTTGGCATGTTTGGAATGTGGGACAGGTGTGTGGATGTGTGTTTGTGTGTGTGTGTGTGTGTGTGTGTGTGTGTGTGTGTGTGTGTGTCGTGACCTATATGTAGGTACAGGGGGTCAAGTCACCGCCATGTCTCCCTTACACACCACACACATCACCTAAAAAATAAAGCAATGAAATGGAAGAAAGATGAAGTAAACAGGAAATAACAAAAATAATGAATAAATAAAGACGAAATTAAGACGAAATAAAGAGATTTGAACGCTTGAAATCGCACATTTTATAAATTTGTGAAGCTGTGGTGAGAGAAGGATGATGGGTGATGGTGGTAGTTGTGGTAGTGGTGGTAGTAGTAATTGCTGTTGGTGGTAGTAGTGGTTGTTGTTGTGGTAGTAGTGGTTGTTGTTGTGGTAGTAGTGGTTGTTGTTGTGGTAGTAGTGGTTGTTGGTGGTGGTAGTAGTGGTTGTTGTTGTGGTAGTAGTGGTTGTTGTTTTGGTAGTAGTGGTTGTTGTTGGTGGTAGTAGTGGTTGTTGTTGGTGGTAGTAGTGGTTGTTGTTGTGGTAGTAGTGGTTGTTGTTGTGGTAGTAGTGGTTGTTGTTGGTGGTAGTAGTGGTTGTTGTTGGTGGTAGTAGTGGTTGTTGTTGTGGTAGTAGTGGTTGTTGTTGGTGGTAGTAGTGGTTGTTGTTGTGGTAGTAGTGGTTGTTGTTGTGGTAGTAGTGGTTGTTGTTGGTGGTAGTAGTGGTTGTTGTTGGTGGTAGTAGTGGTTGTTGTTGTGGTAGTAGTGGTTGTTGTTGTGGTAGTAGTGGTTGTTGTTGGTGGTAGTAGTGGTTGTTGTTGGTGGTAGAAGTGGTTGTTGTTGGTGGTAGTAGTGGTTCTTGTTGGTGGTAGTAGTGGTTGTTGTTGGTGGTAGTTGTGGTTGCTGTTGGTGGTGGTAGTGATTGTTGTTGGTGGTTGTAGTGGTTGTTGTTGTTGGTGGTAATGGTTGTTGTTGGTGGTAGTAGTAGTTGTTGTTAGTGGTAGTAGTGGTTGTTGTTGTTGGTAGTAGTGGTTGTTGTTGGTGGTAGTAGTGGTTGTTGTTGGTGGTACTAGTGGTTGTTGTTGGTGGTAGTTGTGGTTGTTGTTGGTGGTAGTAGTGGTTGTTGTTGGTGGTAGTAGTGGTTGTTGTTGTTGGTAGTAGTGGTTGTTGTTGGTGGTACTAGTGGTAGTGTTTGTATTATTGTTTCAATAATAATAATAATAATAATAATAATAATAATAATAATAATAATAATAATAATAATAATAATAATAATAATAATAATAATAATAATAATACGTAATAATAATAATATTATTATTAATAATAATAATATTATTATTATTATTAAAATGTTATTTCTTTTTTTTATTTATTATTATTGTTACAATAATAATAATAATAATAATAATAATAATAATAATAATAATAATATTATTATTATTATTATTATTATTATTCTTGCAATATTATATCATCATCATCTTCTATTGTTATTATTATTTTCTCATGTATTTCTATTTATCACTGGTTCCCTGTGTTTCATAATCTTTTATTTTGTTCTTCATCTGTCTTTCTGTATGTCTCTATCTCTTGCTTTCTAATTGGTGCTTTCACTGCTCAGGCGTATTCAACTGTTCCCCTTTCGTCTCCTCTCTCTGTCTCTCTCTCTCTCTCTCTCTCTCTCTCTCTCTCTCTCTCTCTCCCCTCCTCTCTCCCTCCCTCCACCTCCCTCTCCGGCGTATGGAGAAGAAGCAAGGGAGAGAGAAGAGCTAGTGAGTCGTCAGTGTTGTTGGTCGTATCCAAGTGGTGTGTGCCTCTGACGGACGACCTCAGGGGTTAAACCAGTCCTTGTGTGTGTCTCGCGTCCGTGACGATCTTGCCACCTCCGTGGGTCGTGGCTAGTCGTACCCGTGTGCATACGAAAGTCGTGTGTGTGTGTGTGTGTGTGTGTGTGTGTGTGTGTGTGTTTGGAAGACGGCATCCAAAAGATTTTTTTCCGGTTAATATAGTTTTTTTTTAAGTTCGGAGGTTTTAAGTAGTCCATGGATGCTCATGTCCCGGAGATGTCCCGGAGATGAGAGAGATGATAGGAGGGAATCAAATCCCCCCTCCCCCCAAGCCTCCCAACCACGAAATAAGACCCCCCTACCCAGCCTCCAAACCACGAGAAACGACCCCCTCCTTCTACCCCCATCGATTTCCCTTGTAATTTCCACTCATTTCGTGCGTTTTTTTCACCCCCCCCCCCACACGGAGGTTAATGCAATTTCTCCCCATTTATCATGAAATACAATCCAAAAAAGCTTACATCGTGTGCTGCCATCTATGGGGGAGTTTTCGCTTGCCTGACGTCACCAATTTTTACCGGACAGACAAAAGTCAAAAATTATTAATTACTTGTGTTGGAGATGTTAGTGTACAGCTTCTAATTAGCTAAGGGCCTTAGGGGCGATTAGTTTAGAGCCGCGAGGGGCAATGGAGTGAGTTAGTTGAGAGGTTAGCTTGTTACGGGGGGTTGTTAATGGTAATCAGAAAGTGTATGGAACTGTATGCAAGCAAGCACATTGCATGGCTGGTACAACGATGCAACATACTGCCAGCTGGGACATGTCCGCGCTCTAACCTCCTGCCTTCTATCTCTATAAACTCTATCTCTACCTCTAATGTGATGACTTATGCTTACCGTGGGCTGCAATAGATGTCACTCTCGCAAATCACAAGCCATTACAACCCGCCTATGTGGGCCTAGAAAGGCACAAATGCCGAAAAACATAAACACACACACACACACACCCACCCACCCACAGCCCTCGTAGCTAACACAACTCCCTCACGCACTGCAAAACTATTATAACTATATCTATGAAGGCAATTTTTTCTATAACTTTCCATATTAATATAAATCGCAAAAAAAAAATTAACAAATTTCTCAAAAATAAAATCCGGGATTTAAATATTCGAAATATATTAACATTTAAGTAATAGCAACTCTCCCCAAAGAATCTATCTATGTATGTATGTATCTATCTATCTATATATATATATATATATATATATATATATATATATATATATATATATATATATATATATATAATATAATCTACTGATAAGTAGGGCAGATCGTTACTATGTGCTAGTTAATAAGTTGGACTATTCAACCTGAAAATCATACTAGTTTGGACTACGACCCACGCAGATAGTCTTGGATAGTCCCATAGTGTCGAAGACTCACCCAGCGATGATTCTTAATTAACACTCAGACTTTCCACACTGCAAAGACTTACTGCACTTATGTACTTTAGTATATTTGAGGCTGAGTGGTGCGAGTCTCCATCGACCAGCAATCCAGGTCTTAGAGGAGTCCCAATGGGAGCACATTCTATCCCTCCCCCCTACTCTGGAAGAACGACAGACTGCTTCAGTGGGACCACATATGTGGATCCATTGTGAAT
>WNWK01007771.1:67500-90707 GCA_009830355.1 Cherax destructor
AGTGTTCCATCCCTCAGTCTTGAAAGACAGTGTTCCATACCTCAGTCTTGAAAGACAGTGTTCCATCACTCAGTCTTGAAAGACAGTGTTCCATCACTCAGTCTTGAAAGACAGTGTTCCATCACTCAGTCTTGAAAGACAGTTTTCCATCCATCAGTCTTGAAAGACAGTGTTCCATACCTCAGTCTTGAAAGACAGTGTTCCATCCCTCAGTCTTGAAAGACAGTGTTCCATCACTCAGTCTTGAAAGACAGTGTTCCATACCTCAGTCTTGAAAGACAGTGTTCCATACCTCAGTCTTGAAAGACAGTTTTCCATCCATCAGTCTTGAAAGACAGTGTTCTATACCTCAGTCTTGAAAGACAGTGTTCCATCCCTCAGTCTTGAAAGACAGTGTTCCATCCCTCAGTCTTGAAAGACAGTGTTCCATCACTCAGTCTTGAAAGACAGTGTTCCATACCTCAGTCTTGAAAGACAGTGTTCCATCCCTCAGTCTTGAAAGACAGTGTTCCATACCTCAGTCTTGAAAGACAGTGTTCCATCACTCAGTCTTGAAAGACAGTGTTCCATACCTCAGTCTTGAAAGACAGTGTTCCATACCTCAGTCTTGAAAGACAGTGTTCCATACCTCAGTCTTGAAAGACAGTGTTCCATACCTCAGTCTTGGAAGACAGTGTTCCATACCTCAGTCTTGAAAGACAGTGTTCCATACCTCAGTCTTGAAAGACAGTGTTCCATACCTCAGTCTTGAAAGACAGTGTTCCATACCTCAGTCTTGAAAGACAGTGTTCCATACCTCAGTCTTGAAAGACAGTGTTCCATCACTCAGTCTTGAAAGACAGTGTTCCATCACTCAGTCTTGAAAGACAGTGTTCCATCACTCAGTCTTGAAAGACAGTGTTCCATCACTCAGTCTTAAAAGACAGTGTTCCATCCATCAGTCTTGAAAGACAGTGTTCCATCACTCAGTCTTGAAAGACAGTGTTCCATCACTCAGTCTTGAAAGACAGTGTTCCATCACTCAGTCTTGAAAGACAGTGTTCCATCACTCAGTCTTGAAAGACAGAGTTCCATCACTCAGTCTTGAAAGACAGTGTTCCATACCACAGTCTTGAAAGACAGTGTTCCATCAGTCAGTCTTGAAAGACAGTGTTCCATCACTCAGTCTTGAAAGACAGTGTTCCATACCTCAGTCTTGAAAGACAGTGTTCCATCCCTCAGTCTTGAAAGACAGTGTTCCATACCTCAGTCTTGAAAGACAGTGTTCCATCCCTCAGTCTTGAAAGACAGTGTTCCATCACTCAGTCTTGAAAGACAGTGTTCCATCACTCAGTCTTGAAAGACAGTGTTCCATCACTCAGTCTTGAAAGACAGTGTTCCATACCTCACTCTTGAAAGACAGTGTTCCATCAGTCAGTCTTGAAAGACAGTGTTCCATCACTCAGTCTTGAAAGACAGTGTTCCATACCTCAGTCTTGAAAGACAGTGTTCCATCCCTCAGTCTTGAAAGACAGTGTCCCATACCTCAGTCTTGAAAGACAGTGTTCCATCCATCAGTCTTGAAAGACAGTGTTCCATCACTCAGTCTTGAAAGACAGTGTTCCATCACTCAGTCTTGAAAGACAGTGTTCCATACCTCAGTCTTGAAAGACAGTGTTCCATCACTCAGTCTTGAAATACAGTGTTCCATACCTCAGTCCTGAAAGACAGTGTTCCATACCTCAGTCTTGAAAGACAGTGTTCCATCCCTCAGTCTTGAAAGACAGTGTTCCATCCCTCAGTCCTGAAAGACAGTGTTCCATCACTCAGTCTTGAAAGACAGTGTTCCATCACTCAGTCTTGAAAGACAGTGTTCCATCACTCAGTCTTGAAAGACAGTGTTCCATACCTCAGTCTTGAAAGACAGTGTTCCATCACTCAGTCTTGAAAGACAGTGTTCCATACCTCAGTCTTGAAAGACAGTGTTCCATACCTCAGTCTTGAAAGACAGTGTTCCATCCCTCAGTCTTGAAAGACAGTGTTCCATACCTCAGTCTTGAAAGACAGTGTTCCATCCCTCAGTCTTGAAAGACAGTGTTCCATCACTCAGTCTTGAAAGACAGTGTTCCATCACTCAGTCTTGAAAGTCAGTGTTCCATACCTCAGTCTTGAAAGACAGTGTTCATACCTCAGTCTTGAAAGACAGTGTTCCATACCTCAGTCTTGAAAGACAGTGTTCATACCTCAGTCTTGAAAGACAGTGTTCCATACCTCAGTCTTGAAAGACAGTGTTCCATCACTCAGTCTTGAAAGACAGTGTTCTATCACTCAGTCTTGAAAGACAGTGTTCATACCTGAGTCTTGAAATACAGTGTTCCATACCTCAGTCTTGAAAGACAGTGTTCCATACCTCAGTCTTGAAAGACAGTGTTCCATACCTCAGTCTTGAAAGACAGTGTTCCATACCTCAGTCTTGAAAGACAGTGTTCATACCTCAATCTTGAAAGACAGTGTTCCATACCTCAGTCTTGAAAGACAGTGTTCCATCACTCAGTCTTGAAAGACAGTGTTCCATCACTCAGTCTTGAAAGACAGTGTTCATACCTCAGTCTTGAAAGACAGTGTTCCATACCTCAGTCTTGAAAGACAGTGTTCCATACCTCAGTCTTGAAAGACAGTGTTCCATCCCTCAGTCTTCTTCACTGAGGGACTGATCCCCTCAAACGAATTCTCCACGTCTTAGACTTCTCTGATTCCTCAAGACTGAGACATTGACCACCTCATATAACTCTTCCTTCTGTAGTGGATTAATAAGGCCACTGGTGGGCGAAACGTCGCCATAATATAGATACCTAGCTGTTACACACGTGTCTTAGTCACTAACACAGTGGAATCTTTTTAAAAGGTTCAATACTCAAGGCTGGATCCCTTATCCGACCTGACCTCTCCTCACACCTGACTTACAGAACCACTGCCCTCAAGTACACCTCTAAGACCTCTCTCACACCTGACTTACAGAACCACTGCCCTCAAGTACACCTCTAAGACCTCTCTCACACCTGACTTACAGAACCACTGCCCTCAAGTACACCTCTAAGACCTCTCTCACACCTGACTTACAGAACCACTGCCCTCAAGTACACCTCTAAGACCTCTCCTCACACCTGACTTACAGAACCACTACCCTCAAGTACACCTCTAAGACCTCTCTCACACCTGACTTACAGAACCACTGCCCTCAAGTACACCTCTAAGACCTCTCTCACACCTGACTTACAGAACCACTACCCTCAAGTACACCTCTAAGACCTCTCCTCACACCTGACTTACAGAACCACTGCCCTCAAGTACACCTCTAAGACCTCTCTCACACCTGACTTACAGAACCACTACCCTCAAGTACACCTCTAAGACCTCTCTCACACCTGACTTACAGAACCACTGCCCTCAAGTACACCTCTAAGACCTCTCCTCACACCTGACTTACAGAACCACTGCCCTCAAGTACACCTCTAAGACCTCTCCTCACACCTGACTTACAGAACCACTACCCTCAAGTACACCTCTAAGACCTCTCCTCACACCTGACTTACAGAACCACTGCCCTCAAGTACACCTCTAAGACCTCTCTCACACCTGACTTACAGAACCACTACCCTCAAGTACATCTCTAAGACCTCTCTCACACCTGACTTACAGAACCACTGCCCTCAAGTACACCTCTAAGACCTCTCCTCACACCTGACTTACAGAACCACTGCCCTCAAGTACACCTCTAAGACCTCTCCTCACACCTGACTTACAGAACCACTACCCTCAAGTACACCTCTAAGACCTCTCCTCACACCTGACTTACAGAACCACTGCCCTCAAGTTCATCTCAAAGACTTAAAAAAAAACAGACTTTCTCGCAGGCGAAAAGTCTGATTGAAAGTTTCAGTTTCTACTTAAATATAAGCTTCTAGTGAGGCCAGAAAAAGTCTGAAAAAATATTCCAATTTCTACTTGTGTGTCTTCAGATGAGACGGGAGATCGAACCCTGAGTATTGAACCCCTTTTATCAAGATTCTGTCGTGTTAGCAAGACGCGTGTATAATTCCCATAGCATCTACTTTCACACTATGTGTAGAATAACACAGTGTGTTGTTAGTAGTTGTTCGTTCAGTTCTCGAACCCCGGGCCCCAGTTGTGAGAGGCGGGACTCTCACCACTGGGCTACGTGTTTGTATTGGTCTTTACAAAACCGTAATCCACATAGTGCGCCTTCAATACAACACTATTTTTAAATTCCACCAATTTAACACCATCCCGTTGAATCATCTTTCGGTTCCAGTGGGCAAAATGTTTCCTGAATGTCTAAAAATCCTTGTCTCGTTACGAAGATAGATTTCTGTTATTTATATTTCTAGATATAAATCCTAGTAATGTGTTAGACTTATTGCTTACACCTTGGCACTTTTGTCTTGGCTTTAGATTTCCGCTTACTATGACTCCAAAATTTATTTCACATTCTGTATGATCTATTTGTATATTATTTAGTCTATAAGTGGCAGGGTTAGTTAGTTTATAAGTGTCATGGTTAGTTTATAAGTGACAGGATTAGTTAGTTTATAAATGGCAGGATTAGTTAGTTTATAAGTGCCAGGGGTTAGTTAGTTTATAAGTGTCAGGGGTTAGTTAGTTTAAGTAGAAGGGTTAGTTTATAATTGGCAGGGTTAGTTAGTTTATAAGTGGCAAGATTAGTTAGTTTAAAAGTGCCAGGGGTTAGTTAGTTTATAAGTGGCGGGGCTAAGTTTTTTCTTAAGTGTCATGGTTAGTTTATAAGTGGAAATGTTATTTACATTCCCCAATAAGAGTCTTTATCAACACTGAACTGAATCTAGCACTTTTCTAAGCACGTCATTAGCCTGTCTAAATTTTCCTGAAGCAAGATGACATCTTCCTCTCAATCTATCATTCCTGCCTATATTTCTCCAGTTGAAATTGTTCGTGTCATTTGTTATTCCCTCGTCAGGGTAATGAACATAAAATCTGAATAACAAAAATGGTGTAAATATCAACACACACTTGTGGAACACCACTTGAGGCAGATCCACTTTTTCATTTCCGACCACTTAAGTTCTGTAATAGCTTTTTGTCAGCCATGCCTAGTGTAAATTAGCCAGGAAAACCCCCAAAAAAGTCAAAGTGACTTATTTCCATTGGGGTCCTTGTTTAGATATCCTCTCCTATACCATGGGCTGCCACTTTCTTTAACAATCTCGGAACTACAATGTAAGTAAACAATATAGTATTCGTTATCATGATCAACTGCCTCAAATGCTTTACCGAAGAAGGTCAGTAAATCTGGCAGGCAGACACGGCCCCTCTTCAACCCCTGCTGAGACAGATTCTGCTTAACAAGAAGGATTCAGATAATCTCCCCACCAGGGATGTCAGGCTTACTGGACGGTAATCTGACGGTAGTGACTTATCTCCTGTCTCCGTAGACGTAAATCCCACCACCTATCTTCACTATAGTCAGATCGATACCCATTTTCCAGTGGTACGCAAAGTTCCATCTTGCACTCTATGAACACCTTTGTAAAAAGTTTCTCCGGCTCTTGGGAATTATTTTGCTAGAATCGAACAATTCTTATTAGACAAGTAACCCACACAGAGGTGAAATAAGCTTACGACAACCACTAACTAGTCACACTAACACACGAAGGGGAGGGAGCCGCTATTTATGCGACAGTAAGGCAGGGATGAGAGGAGGGAGGGAGTAGGGATAGTAGTAGTAGTAGTAGTAGCAGTAGTAGTAGTAGCAGTAGTAGTAGCAGTAGTAGTAGTAGTATTAGTAGTAGTAGTAGTAGTATTAGTAGTAGTAGTAATTAAGACACAGGTGCAACATCTGGATATTTTATTGTAGACGTTTCGCCCTCCAGTGGTTTTATCAATACAGATTCCAAGACACAATTTGAAGACAGTAGAACTATATACAAAAGATGAGGTAATCAGCGCCTCAGTCTTGTTGTTGGTGAGAAGATCACCGTAGTCGTGGATCTTCATGACTACGGTGAAGATTCACGACTACGGTGAAGATTCACGACTACGGTGAAGATTCACGACTACGGTGAAGATTCACGACTACGGTGAAGATTCACGACTACGGTGAAGATTCACGACTACGGTGAAGATTCACGACTACGGTGTTGTTCACACTAACTCCAAGACTGTGGGACTGATTACCTCATCTTTTGTATATAGTTCCTCTGTCTTCCAATTATCTCTTAGAATCTGTATTGATAAAGTCACTGGAGGGCGAAACGTCTACAATAAAATACCCAGGTGTTGCACATGTGTCTAATTTGCATCTTGTACTGTATATCTTTCTTGTACAAGTAGTAGAAGTAATGGTAGTAGCACTAGTAGTAGTAGTAGTAGTAGTAGTAGTATTAGGAGAGGTGGTAGTAGTAATAGCAGTAGTAATAGTCGTAGTAGTAGTAGTAACAGGTGTGGGAAGTACTGGTGTTAGTATAAGCCTAATGACTGTAATATTACAAAATTTATGTCAACTAGGCCTACTCTAATAATTAATTACTGGGATATCGTTCGTGTCTTAAGTGAAAAAAAATCCATAAGAATTAATTGCAAAATCGTCAAAAAATAAAAAAAATGCACATCTTTCACAATATCAATAAACTGCCCAAATTTAAAGTGGATCTTCCCTCTAAAAATTCTTTTCTATAAACCTCAAAATAAATCGGAATTTATTCTTGATTCCTAGCAACTATATTTTTAAAATCTCGTTCGTAATTTCCTAACCCCCTTTCTAACCTCTCTTCTAAGGTTAATAAAATGCCTTGTTACATAACCTTCACCCTTTTTTTGATAGGCCATTAAATTCCTTAAAAGGTATTTAAGTCTCCTATTCATCTATTTCGAATTTATTTATATTCCATCTTCTTTACACTAGAAGGAATAAATGTTTTTCAAACAACATTAATTGCGTTTAGAAAAATGTCACAGGTGTTGTCTTAAAGCACTCAATATATGACAGGTGTTGCTTTACAATACTCCATATATGACAGGTGTTGTCTTAAAACAATCAGCACATTACAGGTGTTCTCTTAGCCCACAATGAACACATAACAGGTGTTCTGTGACCACAATGAACACATAACAGGTGTTCTGTAACCACAGTCAGCACATAACAGTTATTCTGTAACCACAGTCAGCACATAATAGTTATTCTGTAACTACAGTCAGCACATAACAGTTATTCTCCAAACCCATTGCAACAGAACGAAAATTGGGGACCCTTAACTACACTACCCTAACTCTCACACTTCCACCCAACGTTAAAGTCCTAAATTGATTTGAGATCAGAGATGCTGAGGTCCTCCTCTTGTTCCATCATCTCCAGAGTACTTACAAGGATTTCCTTGTTAGTTACAAGTACAACAAGGCAAGATATTTCCCCTCGTTGGTTCTGACACAAACTCTGCTAAAGAGGACCCCAGAAGGGGGTCGAAATATACACACCAATTAATTTTCTATGTTTTTCTGGTCATGTTGGTATTCAGCACACTTTATATATATATATATATAGTATATATATATATATATATATATATATATATATATATATATATATATATATATATATATATATATATATATATATATATATATATATATATATATATATATATATATATATATATATAATTTTGCCAAATAAGACGACCATTTCCTTGTTAAGTTTTATCAAAATAAGGCTCCTAATTTTTTATTTCACAGTTCCTTGATAATGTTAGAAATCACATCACGAAAGCTCTTGGAAGTTCAAAATAGATTTTCGTCTGAAATCTATCGATCTTTTCCATCTATCTGATAATTATACTACATAAATTATAGGGGTTATACTCAAAGATATTCTCTATAATTATAGGCCTACAGATTATACGAGTCATTTAGGCTGAAAATCCCTTAAATTTGACATATTTTGAATTATTCGACTATAACACTATGTAACACAATTTCTGTTCCTTTCAAGTAAGTGGTTTTTTCCAACTTCTTCTATTGTAAAACAATTGAAAATGCCCATTATTCCTTTTAATCTTTGCTTTTGTGGCTTACACGATGAATTTTTGACAAAAAATAGCTAAATTTCAATATTTTTTGCTAGTTTTGGATGTAAAACAAACCACATATAATAAAATAAATAAAATTTGCATTAAATAAAATTTACATACATTTTATTTTAAACTTTCTGAAACATATTTACAAAGTTAAAAATGATTTTTTTTTAAAGATTTACGAGCATGGAACAAATCACTTTCCCTTTTAAGCCCCAAATGTTGTCTCCCTTTATGTTTACATTATAAGATCCCTGATATCTGTGTTCAAAGTCCATTATATGTTGGGGGCAGCGCCCCCCTTGCAGTATGCTCACATATTCTCCTTATTGTCAAGATTAGCATCAATGATATGGACTTTAAGGGACATCCTACAGCTCATCTGACCATTATTTTTACCAATGTTTCAACAAGTTCCACATAATTGTCAGCCTTGTTGTTGCCCATAAAGCCCTGTGCTACAGCAACTAAACTCTCCCAGGCTTCCTTTTTCTTCTCTGTGAACTTCTTTAGAAATTCTGAGCACTCCAGGAATTTGCTTTCTTGTGGTCCAGTGAAGAAGTCTTGAAGATACTTGAAGGTTACAGACTCTTTGTCAAGAACTGTAACAAACTGTTTCATTAGCCCGAGTTTGATGTGTAATGGAGGGAACAGAACCTTTTGAGGATCCACCAATGGTCTTTGAGGCCAGTGCTTCCTCTGGTAATGTGCTGCTCTGTCTCTACTGTTCCAATGACACAGATAACAGGGAAACTTGGTAAATCCTTCTTGGAGTCCCATTAAAAATGCCACCATTTTGAAATCTTCAATAACCTCTCAGCCATATTTATCATAGTTCAAAGCTTCCAGTAGAAGTTTGAGCCAAGGGAAGAGATGGATGCTTGTTCCCATTGTGCAAAAGTACAGTTTTTAGGCTTCTGGAGCAGCTGTCAATAAAGAGTCTCCACTCATCTGGATTGCATGCAATTCCAATTGCATCAACCAGGTTTGATACATCATTACAGTAGCACAACCTGTCTTCATTAGTGAAGAAGCTTGAGAAATGTTGGTGACGTTTTCTTTGGCTTGTCACTTGCACACTTTCATCCACCAAGTGCCACTCCTTGAACCTTGAAATCAAAAGTTCAACATCTGACTTTGTCAAACCAAGAACTCTGATAAGGTCATTGAGGTTTGTTTGGTTTGGGTAGTAAGGATTCCTCCCAACAGCTGCATGTGTAAGATCATAGTCTTGTTCACTGTGCTCTTCATTTTCTGATTTGTTGCTTCTTCTTCTGACGGTTGACTTCTTTCTGGAGGTGTAGGTACAGGAAGATCAGCACTGTGTGGTACTGGTGCAATAGAAGAGGGAAGGTCTGGATAAGAAATAGCAGGTCCAGTTTTCCCATTTCGGCGTTTGGAAGGATCCACCAGGCAGAAGTAGCAGTGGGTGGAGTGATCAGTGGGTTGACGCCATATTCTAGGAACAACAAACTTCATGACTCTTTTGTCTCCTCTACACCATCCTGTAATAACTTTCTTACCTTCCAGTGTTTTCTTACAATGCCCACCAGCAACATGAGATGCCCAGGTCTTGTCTTGGTCCACAACTGGCATGCCAAAATATGCTTTGTAAGCCTCACACACTTTTTTAGATGCTGTTACAGAGAACATCTTTGCTCTCGTCTTAATGAATTGACTATATATGTTGCAGAATGCATCTGGAGAATGATTGCAACCTCTTGATGCCATTTCACTTCTTCTGGTGTGTCTTCTTCAGGCAGCCAGAGCTGAACTGATTGCTGGTTCGTGATCCCCCTCTTGTTATATTTGCCAAGCAACACCCTGGAACACATTAGTTTTACATCAGTCTTTCTTGCCAGTGTTCCAGAAGTGTCCTGACAACAAAAGCAAAGTTCTGGGATCAAAATTGTTTTTTTTTTAAATTTTGTTTAGTTATAAAGAATTGGGAAATTTCCCAGGAACACGACAAAAGTGGAATTTTGTTATATAGTGTTACTTTTTGTATTGAATTTTGTTACATAGTGTTATTTCTTGTATTGAATTTTGTTACATAGTGTTATTTCTTGTATTGAATTTTGTTACATAGTGTTACTTTTTGTATTGAATTTTGTTACATAGTGTTACTTCATTAATTATGGAACTTATTAACATTTTGTATAATACAAAAAACTAATTTAGATTTTTGTAATAAAAAAATTAGCAAATGGGGATATTTTCATAGACTTTAGTGATTAAATTAGATTTTTATTCGAAAAAATCCATTTTTTTTCTTCTAATTACGTGAATTATAGTCTATTCTTACCCCCAAAGAATAGAGATTTAAGAATGATTATTTTTGGCCTAGTCTTTTTTAATTTATAAAATAATTTTTGAGTTTGAAGTTACTGTTAATTTTATATATTTTAATGGCTCAGGTGACCATGAATTCAAAATACATAGAAAGGAGAATTCAAAACACAGAAATGAGAATTCAAAATACATAGAAAGAATAATTCAAAATGCATTAAAATTAGAAAAAAATTATATACACTATTCTTCAAAAAGAGGCAGCGAATAGGCTAGATAAATTTGTAGGCAAGAAGGGTTGGCTTTGAGAAGGCCCAAGTAGGCCTACTGTAGTGTTTCTTCAGAGCCATGAACGTCTGTTGCCCAGTGGTCAATTATTACCAAATGCTTTAAGAAATATAAAATAATCTATATTTTACGGCATCTGGGGCACTCAAAGAAAAACCAAAATCAGAACGTAGATAGTGTTGAAACTATTTTTTTCCGAAAGCAATTGACAGAGGTGACAGTGGAGTCATGGCCTATAGGGTGAAATCAGTACATATAACATGAAAAAAAAAATAATTTTAAATGGGTTCTCCAATTTCTAACAAACAGAAGATATGAATAACAATAACAAAACAAAAAGTTGAATCTTAGCAACGAAAAAAAAATATTCAGTGCCCCATGGCACTGTGCTGGCACCCATACTACTTGTTATCCTCAAAGTAGATATAGATAGAAACTCTAGCCACAGTTTGGTATCACAGCAGACATGGATAACAACACTAGCCACAGCTTGGTATCACAGCAGACATAAATAACAACACCAGCCACAGCTTGGTATCACAACAGACATGGATAATAACACTAGCCACAGCTTGGTATCACAGCAGACATGGATAATAACACTAGCCACAGTTTGGTATCACAGCAGACATGGATAAAAACACTTGCCACAGTTTGGTATCACAGCAGACATAGATAACAACACTAGCCACAGCTTGGTATCACAGCAGACATGGATAAAAACACTAGCCACAGTTTGGTATCACAGCAGACATGGATAATAACACTAGCCACAGCTTGGTATCACAGCAGACATGGATAATAACACTAGCCACAGCTTGGTATCACAGCAGACATAGATACCAACACTAGCCACAGCTTGGTATCACAGCAGACATAGATAACAACATTAGCACCAGCTTGGTATCACAGCAGATATGGATAAAAACACTAGCCACAGTTTGGTATCACAGCAGACATGGATAAAAACACTAGTTACAGTTTGGTATCACAGCAGACATGGATAAAAACACTAGCCACAGCTTGGTATCACAGCAGACATAGATAACAACATTAGCACCAGCTTGGTATCACAGCAGACATGGATAATAACACTAGCCACAGCTTGGTATCACAGCAGACATAGATAACAACACTAGCCACAGCTTGGTATCACAGCAGACAGAGATAACAACATTAGCACCAGCTTGGTATCACAGCAGACATAGATAAAAACACTAGCCACAGCTTGGTATCACAGCAGACATGGATAAAAACACTAGCCACAGTTTGGTATCACAGCAGACATGGATAAAAACACTAGTTACAGCTTGGTATCACAGCAGACATTGATAATAACACTAGCCACAGCTTGGTATCACAACAGACATAGATAACAACACTAGCCACAGTTTGGTATCACAGCAGACATGGATAAAAACACTAGCCACAGTTTGGTATCACAGCAGACATTGATAATAACACTAGCCACAGCTTGGTATCACAGCAGACATGGATAAAAACACTAGCCACAGTTTGGTATCACAGCAGACATGGATAATAACACTAGCTACAGCTTGGTATCACAGCAGACATAGATAACAACACTAGCCACAGCTTGGTATCACAGCAGACATAGATAACAACACTAGCCACAGCTTGGTATCACAGTAGACATAGATATAAACACTAGCACCAGCTTAGTATCACAGCAGACATAGATAACAACACTAGCTACAGCTTGGTATCACAGCAGACATAGATAACAACATTAGCACCAGCTTGGTATCACAGCAGACATGGATAATAACACTAGCCACAGTTTGGTATCACAGCAGACATAGATAAAAACACTAGCCACAGCTTCGTATCACAGCAGACATGGATAACAACACTAGCCACAGTTTGGTATCACAGCAGACATAGATAAAAACACTAGCCACAGCTTGGTATCACAGCAGACATAGATAACAACACTAGCCACAGCTTGGTATCACAGCAGACATGGATAACAACACTAACCACAGTTTGGTATCACAACAGACATAGATAAAAACACTAGCCACAGCTTGGTATCACAGCAGACATAGATAAAAACACTAGCCACAGCTTGGTATCACAGCAGACATAGATAACAACACTAGCCACAGCTTGGTATCACAGCAGACATAGATAAAAACACTAGCCACAGCTTGGTATCACAGTAAACATAGATAACAACACTAGCCACAGCTTGGTATCACAGCAGACATAGATAACAACACTAGCCACAGCTTGGTATCACAGCAGACATAGATAACAACACCAGCCACAGCTTGGTATCACAGCAGACATAGATAACAACACTAGCCACAGCTTGGTATCACAGCAGACATAGATAACAACACTAGCTACAGCTTGGTATCGTCTTGTGGACACTACCACAATATACAAAGTCACTTCAGTAAGAGACACAAAGGTTTCACAAATATCAACAAAGTCTTCCAGAGGTCAAGTTAAAATAACCAGAGGTTCAGAGGTGACAAATTTCAGTTGCCAAGATATGGAAAGACTGAAGAACTAAGAACAAACACAGAACACAGAACACTGAACACAGAACACTGAACACTGAACACTGAACACTGAACACAGAACACAGAACACAGAACACAGAACACTGAACACTGAACACAGAACACTGAACACAGAACACTGAACACTGAACACAGAACACTGAACACTGAACACAGAACACTGAACACAGAACACAGAACACTGAACACTGAACACTGAACACAGAACACTGAACACTGAACACTGAACACTGAACACAGAACACTGAACACAGAACACAGAACACAGAACACTGAACACTGAACACTGAACACTGAACACAGAACACTGAACACAGAACACAGAACACAGAACACTGAACACAGAACACAGAACACAGAACACTGAACACTGAACACTGAACACTGAACACTGAACACAGAACACTGAACACTGAACACTGAACACTGAACACTGAACACTGAACACTGAACACTGAACACTGAACACTGAACACTGAACACTGAACACTGAACACTGAACACTGAACACTGAACACTGAACACTGAACACTGAACACTGAACACTGAACACAGAACACAGAACACAGAACACTGAACACAGAACACTGAACACAGAACACAGAACACAGAACACTGAACACTGAACACAGAACACTGAACACTGAACACAGAACACAGAACACAGAACACTGAACACAGAACACTGAACACAGAACACAGAACACAGAACACTGAACACTGAACACAGAACACAGAACACAGAACACTGAACACTGAACACAGAACACAGAACACTGAACACAGAACACTGAACACAGAACACAGAACACAGAACACAGAACACTGAACACAGAACACAGAACACTGAACACTGAACACAGAACACAGAACACTGAACACATAACACTGAACACAGAACACTGAACACAGAACACTGAACACAGAACACTGAAGACAGGTACACCATCCCACAGAACACAAACAACAAGTAAAAGATTGTGGAATAATAACTTCAGATAATCTGTCATTTAGTGAACACAGTAAAGCAAAGGGGACAAAGGCCAAGGAAAAATTACCAAAGAAGATAACGAGAACTTTCAAAACAAGACAAATGATGCTGGCGATGACACTATTCCATTCAAGAATATTGTTCAGTGTTCACAGCATCGTTCAAGACAGGAGAGATATCAGAGCAGGAGAATGTACAGAGATGAATTACTGCCAATATAGAGTCAATAAAATATTTAAAGTCCTGGAAGCACCTCAGAGTACTTGTAATGTACTCTCTGGAGTGCAGGAGAGAGAGATACCTGATAATATATACCTCGAAGATACTTGAGGACCAGGTCCCAAATCTACACACTACCATAACAACTACTGTAGTGAGAGATTAGATATAGATTTAGCCACCGAAGTGGCTAGTTTATTGTGCCCCCCATATCCATCCTGTGGACGGTAGCGCAAGAGCATATGGATACACAATAAGCCTATGAACTAGGCCTCGAAAGGGTTACAGGTGTACATTTGGATTTATATCTAAAGTTCATCTGGTATCTTATTATATATCTGGTATCCTACCTTCACTAATAAGATATCTTGACATGTCACATAGGTTATTATACTGTCTATCTCTATATTCCTCAATAAGTGGACAATTAAGCACATAGTGTTCAAGACAGTGACCATAAGACTGACCACATAATTTGCATTTAGTTTGATCATCATCTGTGTGTCTCCCAAACTGCCAGAAGTACCTGTAGCCAAGCCTAAGTCTGGCCACTACAACATCAGTCAGTACTTGTAACCAAGCCTAAGCCTGGCCACTACAACATCAGTCAGTACTTGTAACCAAGCCTAAGCCTGGCCACTACAACATCAGTCAGTACTTGTAACCAAGCCTAAGCCTGGTTACTACAACATCAGTCAGTACTTGTAACCAAGCCTAAGCCTGCCCACTACAACATCAGTCAGTACTTGTAGCCAAGCCTAAGCCTGGCCACTACAACATCAGTCAGTACTTGTAGCCAAGCCTAAGCCTGGCCACTACAACATCAGTCAGTACTTGTAACCAAGCCTAAGCCTGGCCACTACAACATCAGTCAGTACTTGTAGCCAAGCCTAAGCCTGGCCACTACAACATCAGTCAGTACTTGTAGCCAAGACTAACCCTGGCCACTACAACATCAGTCAGTACTTGTAGCCAAGCCTAAGCCTGGCCACTACAACATCAGTTAGTACTTGTAACCAAGCCTAAGCCTGGCCACTACAACATCAGTCAGTACTTGTAGCCAAGCCTAAGCCTGGCCACTACAACATCAGTCAGTACTTGTAGCCAAGCCTAAGCCTGGCCACTACAACATCAGTTAGTACTTGTAACCAAGCCTAAGCCTGGCCACTACAACATCAGTCAGTACTTGTAGCCAAGCCTAAGCCTGGCCACTACAACATCAGTCAGTACTTGTAGCCAAGCCTAAGCCTGGCCACTACAACATCAGTCAGTACTTGTAACCAAGCCTAAGCCTGGCCACTACAACATCAGTCAGTACTTGTAACCAAGCCTAAGCCTGGCCACTACAACATCAGTCAGTACTTGTAGCCAAGCCTAAGCCTGGCCACTACAACATCAGTCAGTACTTGTAACCAAGCCTAAGCCTGGCCACTACAACATCAGTCAGTACTTGTAACCAAGCCTAAGCCTGGCCACTACAACATCAGTCAGTACTTGTAACCAAGCCTAAGCCTGGCCACTACAACATCAGTCAGTACTTGTAGCCAAGCCTAAGCCTGGCCACTACAACATCAGTCAGTACTTGTAGCCAAGCCTAAGCCTGGCCACTACAACATCAGTTAGTACTTGTAACCAAGCCTAAGCCTGGCCACTACAACATCAGTCAGTACTTGTAGCCAAGCCTAAGCCTGGCCACTACAACATCAGTCAGTACTTGTAGCCAAGCCTAAGCCTGGCCACTACAACATCAGTCAGTACTTGTAACCAAGCCTAAGCCTGGCCACTACAACATCAGTCAGTACTTGTAACCAAGCCTAAGCCTGGCCACTACAACATCAGTCAGTACTTGTAGCCAAGCCTAAGCCTGGCCACTACAACATCAGTCAGTACTTGTAACCAAGCCTAAGCCTGGCCACTACAACATCAGTCAGTACTTGTAACCAAGCCTAAGCCTGGCCACTACAACATCAGTCAGTACTTGTAGCCAAGCCTAAGCCTGGCCACTACAACATCAGTCAGTAGTTGTAACCAAGCCTAAGCCTGGCCACTACAACATCAGTCAGTACTTGTAACCAAGCCTAAGCCTGGCCACTACAACATCAGTCAGTGTTTACATTGCAAGTTGCTCCATAAACATACTTATCTACGTTCATGTTATCATAGTGGGTTATAGATCTACCAGTGAGAGATATGGTAGGAAGTGTAAAATAAATCCAGTGAAAAGCAGGGGCACCATAGTCACAATAAGAGAACACTGTATCAACATGCGTGGCCCAAGACTCTTCATCCTGCCACCAGCAGACATCAGAAACTGCTGGAACAGGTGCAGAAATATAGGACTTTACTAACTAGATGAGAGGTTTATATCTCTCAGGAAACACTTGTCCTGTTTCCTGACAAACCTTACCTAACCTAACCTAACCTAACCTAACCTAACCAAACCTAACCTGAACTAACATAACCTAACCTAACCTGACCTAACCTAACCTAACCTGACCTAACCTAACCTAACCTAACCTGACCTAATCTGACCTAACCTAACCTGACCTAACCTGACGTAACCTAACCTAACCTAACCTGACCTAACCTAACCTAACCTGACCCAACCTAACCTAACCTGACGTAACCTGACGTAACCTAACTTAACCTAACCAAACCTAACCTGAACTAACATAACCTAACCTATCCTGACCTAACCTAACCTAACCTGACCTAATCTGACCTAACCTAACCTTACCTAACCTAACATAACCTGACCCAACCTGACCTAACCTGACGTAACCTAACTTACCTAACCTGACCTAACCTAACCTAACCTAATCTAACCTAACCTGACCTAACCTAACCTGACCTAACCTAACCTGACCTAACCTAACCTGACCTAACCTAACCTGCACAGTTTTGGTCACCGTATTACAGAATGGATATAAATGCTCTGGAAAACGTACAGAGGAGGATGACAAAGTTGATCCCATGTATCAGAAATCTTCCCTATGAGGATAGACTGAGGGCCCTGAATCTGCACTCTCTAGAAAGACGTAGAATTAGGGAAGATATGATTGAGGTGTATAAATGGAAAACAGGAATAAATAAAGGGAATTACAGTACCTGCACTCTGAAGGATGGGTGAGGATGTTACAGTTCTGGAGGTGGGAAGTACAGTGTCTGCACTCTGAAGGATGGGTGAGGATGTTACAGTTCTGGAGGTGGGAAGTACAGTGCCTGTACTCTGAAGGATGAGTGAGGATGTTACAGTTCTGGAGGTGAGAAGTACAGTGCCTGCACTCTGAAGGATGAGTGAGGATGTTACAGTTCTGGAGGTGGGAAGTACAGTACCTGTACTCTGAAGGATGAGTGAGGATGTTACAGTTCTGGTGGTGGGAAGTACAGTACCTGCACTCTGAAGGATGAGTGAGGATGTTACAGTTCTGGAGGTGGGAAGTACAGTGCCTGTACTCTGAAGGATGAGTGAGGATGCTACAGTTCTGGAGGTGGGAAGTACAGTGCCTGCACTCTGAAGGATGAGTGAGGATGTTACAGTTCTGGAGGTGGGAAGTACAGTGCCTGTACTCTGAAGGATTAGTGAGGATGTTACAGTTCTGGAGGTGGGAAGTACAGTGCCTGCACTCTGAAGGATGAGTGAGGATGTTACAGTTCTAGAGGTGGGAAGTACAGTACCTGTACTCTGAAGGATGAGTGAGGATGTTACAGTTCTGGAGGTGGGAAGTACAGTACCTGCACTCTGAAGGATGAGTGAGGATGTTACAGTTCTGGAGGTGGGAAGTACAGTGCTTGTACTCTGAAGGATGAGTGAGGATGTTACAGTTCTGGAGGTGGGAAGTACAGTACCTGCACTCTGAAGGATGAGTGAGGATGTTACAGTTCTGGAGGTGGGAAGTACAGTACCTGTACTCTGAAGGATGAGTGAGGATGTTACAGTTCTGGAGGTGGGAAGTACAGTACCTGCACTCTGAAGGATGAGTGAGGATGTTACAGTTCTGGAGGTGGGAAGTACAGTGCTTGTACTCTGAAGGATGAGTGAGGATGTTACAGTTCTGGAGGTGGGAAGTACAGTACCTGCACTCTGAAGGATGAGTGAGGATGTTACAGTTCTGGTGGTGAGAAGTACAGTACCTGTACTCTGAAGGATGAGTGAGGATGTTACAGTTCTGGAGGTGGGAAGTACAGTGCCTGTACTCTGAAAGATGAGTGAGGATGTTACAGTTCTGGTGGTGGGAAGTACAGTACCTGCACTCTGAAGGATGGGTGAGGATGTTACAGTTCTGGAGGTGGGAAGTACAGTGCCTGTACTCTGAAGGATGAGTGAGGATGTTACAGTTCTGGTGGTGGGAAGTACAGTACCTGCACTCTGAAGGATGGGTGAGGATGTTACAGTTCTGGAGGTGGGAAGTACAGTGCCTGTACTCTGAAGGATGAGTGAGGATGTTACAGTTCTGGTGGTGGGAAGTACAGTACCTGCACTCTGAAGGATGGGTGAGGATGTTACAGTTCTGGAGTTGGGAAGTACAGTACCTGCAATCTGAAGGATGAGTGAGGATGTTACAGTTCTGGTGGTGGGAAGTACAGTGCCTGTACTCTGAAGGATGAGTGAGGATGTTACAGTTCTGGACGTGGGAAGTACAGTGCCTGTACTCTGAAGGATGAGTGAGGATGTTACAGTTCTGAAGGTGGGAAGTACAGTACCTGTACTCTGAAGGATGAGTGAGGATGTTACAGTTCTGGTGGTGGGAAGTACAGTGCCTGTACTCTGAAGGATGAGTGAGGATGTTACAGTTCTGAAGGTGGGAAGTACAGTACCTGTACTCTGAAGGATGAGTGAGGATGTTACAGTTTTGGTGGTGGGAAGTACAGTGCCTGTACCTGAAGGATGAGTGAGGATGTTACAGTTCTGAGGTGGGAAGACAGTGCCTGTACTCTGAAGGATGAGTGAGGATGTTACAGATGGAGGTGGGAAGTACAGTGCCTGTACTCTGAAGGATGAGTGAGGATGTTACAGTTCTGGAGGTGGGAAGTACAGTGCCTGTACTCTGAAGGATGAGTGAGGATGTTACAGCGGGGGGGTGGGAAGTCCCCCCCGCAAAAATGATGGGGGTTTTTCAGGGGGGGGGGTGGCCCACTCTGAAGGATAGGGGGGTGTTACATTTTTGGGAGGTGGGGCCCGCCCACCTGAAGGAGAGTAAAGGATGCAGTTTTGGAGGGGGGTTTGTACCGCACTCGAAGGATGGGAGGATGTTACAGTTCGGGGGGGGAAAACTACCGCCCAAGGATGGTGGGGGTTTACAGTTCTGGGGGGGGGAAAACGGGCCCCTTTTTAAAAGGGGGGGGGGAAAATGTTTACTTTGGTGGGGGAAACATTTTTTGGGGTGAGTGGGGGTGACAGTTTTGGGGGGGAAGAACCTTTTCCCAAAGGGGTGGTAAAAACCCCTTTTTTGGGGGGGGGAATTGTACCTGCACTCAAAGGGGTGAGGAGGATTTCTTTCGGGAGGGGGAAGCATCCTGACCTGAAGGATGAGTGAGGATTTTGTTTTGGAGGGGGAAGCATCCCGATTTAAAAGGGTGAGGGGGATGTTACCGGGAGGTGGGAAGGGCCTGTACTCTGAAGGATGAGTGAGGATTTTTCATTCGGGGGTGGGAAACATCCTTTACCTGAAGGATATGGGGTTTTACATTCCCTGGGGTGGGGGTAAGGGCCCCCTAAGGATGGGGGTTTTCCATTCTAGGGGGAAACAGTCCCGTACCTGAAGGAGGGAAAAAAGGATTTTTCTTCAGGGGGAATTCATCCTTTCCCTAAGGGAAAGGTAGGTTTCCCCCTTTTTGGGGGGAAAGACATCCTTTTTTTTTTAAAGGGTGAGGAGGATTTTTCATTCTGGGGGGTGGGGACAGTTCCCAAAAATCTAAGGGGTGGGAGGATTTACAGTTCTTTTGGGAAGTAAGTCCCTTTACCTAAAATGGTAAAAACATTCTGGAGGGGGGTCCCCGTCCCTTTACTCGGAAAGTAGGATTTACTTCAGGGGGAAGTACACCCCCCACTTTTTAAAGGGAGGATGTTCTTTTTTGGGGGGAAGTACATCCCTTTCCTTAAGGTAGGGGGGATGTTTTTCGGATAAAGAATCCCCACTCTAAAGGAATTAGGATTTTAAAAATTTTGGGGGGAAGGGACCTGACTCGAAGGTTTAGGGGTTTCAGCTGGAGGGGGGGAAGTAATCCTTTACCTAAAAAGTAGGATGTTACAGTTTTTGGGGGGGGAAGTACATCCTGTACTCTAAATGGGAGGATTTTCCCCTTCCCAAGGGGGGAAGACATCCTTTAAATTTTAAAGGTAAGGGATGTTCATTTGGGGTAAAAACAGTGCCTGCCTGAAGGATAGGGGGAACAGTTTAGGGGGAAAGGGAATCCTTCCCTTAAAGGGGTAGGATTTTTCTTTTTAGGGGGGAAGACATCCTTTACTTTTGAGTGAGGATGTTTTTTTTGGGGGGAAGTACATCCTTACTCTGAAAGGTAAAGGATGTTACATTTTTGGGGGGGGAAGAAACAGACCCCCCCCAAAAAGGGTTTTAGGAGGTTTTTTGGGTTCTGGGGGGGGGAAAGGGGTTAAGTGGGGGGTACCCCAAAAGGATGAGGAGGTTTTCCAGGGGGGAAAAGGGGGGCCCCAAAATTGTCCCCCTAAGGATGATAGGTTTTACAGTTCTGGAGGTGGGGGGAAGTACCCCCCCTGAAGGATGAGTGAGGATTTTAAAAATTTGGTGGTGGGAAGTACAGCCCCTGCACTTGAAGGATGGGAGGAACAGTTCTGGGGGGATGTATGTATAGAGTTTTGTATGTATTATATATATATATATATATATATATATATATATATATATATATATATATATATATATAAAAACATCGTCCCCCCAACTTATTTCCCCCTCCCAAAAACCCCCCCTTGATTTTCAAAGTTGTTAACGGAAAAAAGAAGCTATTCATTTTCCATTTTAAACCCCCCCCCCCCAAACCCCCCCCTTTTCCCCCATCCCCCCCCCCGAACCCCTCCCCTCCCCTTTTGGTGAAACAGGTTGGAGGAGGGGGAAGGGGGAGGGGGGGGGAAGGAGGACGGGGGGGATGTTGGGGTGTTTGGGGAGGAAAAGGGAGGGTTTTTTTAATTTTTTTTTTCCCTTTCAATCAACACCTAGTACTTTGGTAGGTGTGGGTGATATTGGAAGTGCTGGATGTATATTCGGTAGGTGCTGGATGTATATTCGGTAAGTGCGGGGTGATATTCGGTAGGTGCGGGGTGTTTTTCGGGGTGCTGGATGTATATTGGTAGGTGCGGGGTAAAAATTTTTTTAGGTGCGGGGTGTTATTGGTGGGGTGGATGTTTTTCGGAGGTGCTGGATGTATTTGGGGAGGTCCCCCATGAATTCGGTGGGTTTGGGTGAAATTCGGGGGCGGGGTGTTATTCGGTAGGTGCTGGAGGGAAATTTGGGGTGCTGGATGAACTAGGGCTGGATGTATATTGGTGGTGCTGGAAAGTTTTTCGGGGTACGGATGTTTTCGGGGGTGCTGGATGTTATTGGTAGGTGCTGGATGTATCTTCGGTGGTACGGGGTGAAAGGGGGGGAAAAATACGTACATTGGGGACGGGGGTTTAGAGACAGGCACTGTATTTTCCCCCCCCCAGATCTCTGACATACCTGCAGAGGGGTTTTGGGGTCAAGCCCCCTGGACCGCCCGTGAAAGGCCTGGGGAATCGGGGGCTCGATCAACCAGGTGTTATGTTTTTTCCCCATGTGAACCAGCTTACAGGCCACAGCCCGGTTGTCATGCAATGGGAAAGGGGCCGGTCCCAAATTTTCCCTTGAAGACAGCCAGGGGCTTAAAAACAGCCAGGGGGCGAAGACAGCCAGGGGGGTTTAAAACAGCCAAAGGGGGCTTAAGGCGCCAGGTTTTGAAGACAGTCAGGAAATCTATTGGAAAACCCTTATGTATTCTGGGAGGCAGTTGAACAGTCTTGGGTTGAAACTTATTATGTTGTATTCAGTGTACTGTGGGGGCCCCCCTTTTTTTTTGGGGGGGAAAGTTTATCTCCTGCCGAGTCTTTTGCTTTTATATGGAGGATTTCGGTATGTAGAATTATATCTAGTTCCTCTAATTTTTTCCAATGTATATTAAATATTCCCTAATTTAGGTGCTTTATCGTACTTATGTGTGCGGTGCTCTGTAATTCTAGGTCACAATGTGCTGCCTTGAAGGGGGGAGTTGTTTCAGAGTATTCCAGCCTAGAGAGACCAAGCGAGAAGAGAAATCATGGGATTGGCGTCCCCATTTTTTAAAGGGTTTTCATTATCCTCCCATCATTTTTCCCAGCAGATGCGGTAGATACATTGTTGTGGTCTTTGAAGGCGAGATCCCGACATTATCACCCCAGGTCCTTCACATTCTTTTCACTCTATTGTGTTCCTGGAATTTGTTTTTTCCTGCGACAGTTTTTATTTTTCAGTTTCCCCCAAAAGAAGTAATTGAATTTGTCTTCGTTGAACTTACATTGTTTTCTGACGTCCATTTAAATATTTGGTTGAGGTCGGCCTGAGTCCTGCGGTTCTTCCATGGAGACACTGTCATAAATTCTCATCATAAGCAAGGAGGACACGGTGCTTTGGGTTACTTCTCTATGTCACATATGAGGAGAGGGAAAAAGATGGGGGGAGTACTTGGGCCCTTTTGGGAAAAGAGCTTTTTACCGCCTCAGACTTTACTCTGTTG
>WNWK01007772.1:0-25000 GCA_009830355.1 Cherax destructor
AACCAAACAGATTCAGTGGCCGACGCTTCTAATTTTATATCTTGTCTAACACAACAATTTAAATTGTCTCTGACATACATCGCTACTCCACCACCCTTCCTGTTGACCCTATCAGTGTGGAATAATTTATAGCCTTGTATGTGACATTCAGAAGGCAACTCTCTATCTTTCAGATTGAGCCAGGTCTCTGTTATAGCAATAATATCTATGTTTCCTGCACTTGCAATTAATCTTAACTCATCTATCTTATTTCTTACACTCCTGCTATTAGTATAGTAAACCTTAAGGGAGCTAGTCTCTTGTTTCCCTCTGCTGTCTCCCTTGTTTGCTGAACTGATCCATTGTATTTATTTGTAACTTTATGATGAATTTCTTTTATACACTTACTGTTTTCAGCCCTAGTGTTCCTAACTGACTGTTTCCCACACACACCCATACCTCTATCTTCTATCAGTTTAAAATCCTAGGCATGTCAGCAATGGCCCTCTCGATCGAGTTGGCAAGTGCTTCCACCCCTGTACCAGAGAGATGTACCCCATCCCTTGCATACATATCATGTTTGCCATAAAAGTTGTCCCAGTTGTCAATGAATGGGATTGCAAGTTCCTTGCAGTATCTGTCTAGCCAGCAATTTGCACCAATTGCCCTAGACAACCATTCATTCCCCACTCCCCTTCTAGGCAAGATGCTACATATGATTGGGACCCCCCCTTGGACTTAATTAGCTCTATAGCTGACCTGTACTTATCTAGCAGCTCTTCTCCCTACCCTTCCCAATATCATTTCCACCAGCACTGAGACAGATAATGGGCTTGTTCCCATTACCTGACATGATATTATCCAACCTGTTGACTATGTCTCCAACACCAGCTCCGGGGAAGCACACCTCTCTCTCACCTTTTTATTCCTATTACAGAAAACACGGTCCATATATCTTACCTGTGAGTCACCTACCACAAGAATTCGCTTACCTCTATTAGCAGGGGAAGTAGTACCTTTACCTTCACTTGGGGAAGTAGTACCCTTACCTTCACTTGGGGAAGTAGTACCTTTACCTTCACTGGCCACGGGAGTACACTCATCCTGAAGAACAGAGAAGCGATTTCCTACCTTCAAGTCTTCTCTCTTAACCTTCCTTATTTTGATGTTCCTGCCATTACTGGGAACCACCTGCCACTTGTAGCAGGTGCTGACTGCACCTCACTCCTGGTAGCCTTTTCTTCCTCCCCCTTCACCCTCCTCGCAGGGAGTGGCAGACTGCACCTCACTACTGGTATCCCTATTCCTCCAGAACTGCAGCCACCTCACCCTCTCTTCCAAAACCCTTGAGGTGAACCTTCAGCCTCCTAATTTCCTCCTGGAGAAGCAGGACCTCACTCTCACTTCCAAACCCATTGAGGTGATCCTTCAGCCTCCTAAATTCCTCCTGGAGAAGCAGGACCTCCTCCTTCAGCACTCCAACCTCACGTTTTAAAACACTGCAGCAGCTAGCCATGATTAACCCCCACACTAATTCCCAAAGCACTCAGGGACTGCGACCACTTGTTGCACTTGTGTTCATCTGGTCCGTATTTTATACCATTCATGTACAACAGAGTTCCATGAACACCGTCAAGAATAACTCCCTATAAATGAGAACTATTTTGAGATTGTAATAATGTTAGAACAACCGACAGAAAGTTAGGTTAAAGGACACAAGTGCAACTAATGTGACATTTTATTGAGGCAACGATTTAACAAAGCTCCTGGAGAGCGAAACGTTGCCACAATAAATTGTCACATTAGTTGCACCTGTGTCCTTTTACCTAACATATTTTGAGATTCACTCAGTAAACAGTGACTACTGTTGCTAGGCAACACTGGTGGTGAGAAAGACACATGTGCAACACCTAGGTTACCTTTATTCCGACACGTTTCTCCTGTACAGCAGACTTTATTACAGAGGTGAGTACAGAACTGTAGACGGTGGAAGTACAGAGGTGAGTACAGAACTGTAGACGGTGGAAGTACAGAGGTGAGTACAGAACTGTAGACGGTGGAAGTACAGAGGTGAGTACAGAACTGTAGACGGTGGAAGTACAGAGGTGAGTACAGAACTGTAGACGGTGGAAGTACAGAGGTGATCATTCTCTAAGTCTTGAGAGGGATATCTAATAATTCTCTCCTCTACCTTCTTATCTGCTATCAGTCCCTTTCTTTTCCTTTCTCACTTCTTCCCTTTATCTTGTCCTCCCTTTCTTCTTCCCATCTTTCTCATTTCCCCAATCTCTCTCCTCCCTCCCTCCCTCTCTGTGTGTATTCTCTCCCTCCCCCTATCACTCACACACCCCACCACCAATGAACCACCACCTTCACCCCAACACCCTCACCTCGGCACCCTCTCCCTACCGCCCAAACCCCACCACTCTAACCCCAGTACCCTCTCCCCACCACCCTCTCCCCATCACCCTCACCCTAGGTGCTACTTAAACATTCACTTGAGCACAGCACCTGTGCGAGGTATTCTCACCTCCTGTGTCCTCATGAATAGTTATCCATCTTGACAAATTCACCTCCCAGGAGCAACTTTAACCTCGCATGTTGCTAACATTGGTACGGATGCTGTGATCTTGCAGGGAGGCCAGATGCAGTTGCAAACATTATGCTGTGTTGAGCTGTGATCTTGCAGGGAGGCCAAATGCTGTTACAATTATGATGTGTTGAGCTGTGATCTTACAGGGAGGCCAGATGTAGTTGCAAATATTATGCTGTGTCGAGCTGTGATCTTGCAGGGAGGCCAGATGCTGTTACAATTATGATGTGTTGAGCTGTGATCTTACAGGGAGGCCAGATGCTGTTACAAACATTATGATGTGTTGAGCTGTGATCTTGCAGGGAGGCCAGATACTGTTGCAAACATTATGCTGTGTTGAGCTGTGATCTTGCAGGGAGGCCAGATGCTGTTACAAACATTATGCTGTGTTGAGCTGTGATCTTGCAGGGAGGCCAGATACTGTTGCAAACATTATGCTGTGTTGAGCTGTGATCTTGCAGGGAGGCCAGATGCTGTTGCAAACATTATGCTGTGTTGAGCTGTGATCTTGCAGGGAGGCCAGATGCTGTTGCAAACATTATGCTGTGTTGAGCTGTGATCTTGCAGGGAGGCCAGATGCTGTTGCAAACATTATGCTGTGTTGAGCTGTGATCTTGCAGGGAGGCCAGATGCTGTTGCAAACATTATGCTGTGTTGAGCTGTGATCTTGCAGGGAGGCCAGATGCTGTTACAAACATGCTTTGTTAAGCTGTGATCTTGCAGGGAGGTCAGATGCTGTTACAAACATGCTGTGTTGAGCTGTGATCTTGCAGGGAGGCCAGATGCTGTTGCAAACATTATGCTGTGTTGAGCTGTGATCTTGCAGGGAGGCCAGATGCTGTTGCAAACATTATGCTGTGTTGAGCTGTGATCTTGCAGGGAGGCCAGATGCTGTTCAAACATTATGCTGTGTTGAGCTGTGATCTTGCAGGGAGGTCAAATGCTGTTACAAACATGCTGTGTTGAGCTGTGATCTTGCAGGGAGGCAGATGCTGTTGCAAACATTATGCTGTGTTGAGCTGTGATCTTGCAGGGAGGCCAGATGCTGTTGCAAACATTATGCTGTGTTGAGCTGTGATCTTGCAGGAGGCCAGATGCTGTTGCAAACGTTAGATAGAGATGCCGTGTTGATCCCTGGTCTTGCAGAGAGGCAAGGTGCGAAATGAACTTGAATCTTCTGATCAAGTTTCTTAGTGCTTTAAGTTTGTGCCGTTGCCTGCCGTTGCCTGCCGTTGCCTGCCGTTGCCTGCCGTTGCCTGCCGTTAACTGCCGTTGATAAACTTTCTCCTTCACGTCCTTCGAGTTAGTAAGGAAATAATTATTATTATTATTGTTCATGGAAGCGCTATATCAGTATGGACCATAAAGCTGTTCTCGTATCAGGTTGATACGAGAACAGCTCCATTTCCTTGAATTAAGAGCCTTCACTATCATCAAGGCACCCATCTCCTATTACCCTCACCGTTCCTTCATCCATACCATCTCCACCCCATTCCTCATTCTCCTCCTCCCCTCATCCTCCTCTACATATCCCCGTCACTTCTCACCTCCTCACCATACCTCCTCACCCATCACCTTCCTCACCATCACCTCCTCACCCGTCACTCTCCTCACCCATCACCTCTCTCACCTCCTCTCTACCCATCACCTTCTCACCATCCCTCCTCACCTCCTCCCTCACCCTTCCCCACCCATCACCTCTCCTCACCCGTCACCTCTCCTCACCCATCACCTCTCCTCACCCATCACCTTCTCACCCATCACCTCCTCACCCATCACCTCTCCTCACCCATCACCTTTCCTCACCCATCACCTCTCCTCACCCGTCACCTCTCCTCACCATCACCTCCTCACCGTCACCTTCCTCACCCTCACCCTCTCCATTACCTCTCCTCACCCATCACCTCTCCTCACCATCCTCTCTCACCTCACCTCTCTGACCCGTCAACTTTCCTCCGTCACCTCTCCTCACCTCACCCCTCACCATCACCTCCTCACCCATCACCTCTCCTCACCCCTCACCTCTCCTCACCTGTCACCTCACATATATTTGAGGTATTTTTTCCAAGGTATATTTTCGAGGTATACATTCGAGTATACATTCCGAGGTATACATTTCGAGGTATACATTCCGAGGTATACATTCCGAGGTGTATATTCCGAGGTATACATTCCGAGATATACATTTCGATATATTCATTTTCTAGGTATAATTGAGGTATACATTTCGGGGTATCCATTTCGAGGTATATATTTTTAGGTATATATTTCACTTCACAAGAATGTGGGAAAATTCAATTTTTCTTGAGAATATCAAATTTAGGGAGTGAGGCCGAGAGAGGTTTCAGTGAGAGGTTTCAACAGGAAGGTTTCAGAGCGGTTTTGGAGGGGAGGTTTAAAAGAGAAGACTTCAGGAATGCAGAGGTTTAAATTTCAGAGGCACGGTTAATTCCTCAGGCACCGGGTTTAAATTTCCAGAGCACCGGTTATTCTCAGAGCACGGGTTTAATTCTCAGAGGCACTGGGTTTAATTTCTCAGAGGCACGGGGTTTAATTCTCAAGACCGGGGTTTAAATTCTCAGAGGCACCGGGGTTTAATTCCTCAGAGGCACCGGGGTTTAATTTCTCAGAGGCACTGGGGTTTAATTTCTCAGAGACACCGGGGTTTAATTTCTCAGAGGCACCGGGGTTTAATTCCTCATAGGCACCGGGGTTTAAATTTCTCAGAGGCAGGTTATCCTCAGAGCACGGTTTAATTCCTCAGAGGCACCGGGGTTTAATTCCTCATAGGCACCGGGGTTTAATTCCTCATAGGCACCGGGGTTTAATTTCTCAGAGGCACCGGGGTTTAATTCTCAGAGGCACCGGGGTTTAATTTCTCAGAGGCACCGGGGTTTAATTTCTCAGAGGCACCGGGGTTTAATTCCTCAGAGGCACCGGGGTTTAATTTCTCAGAGGCACCGGGGTTTAATTTCTCAGAGGCACCGGGGTTTAATTTCTCAGAGGCACCGGGGTTTAATTTCTCAGAGGCACCGGGGTTTAATTTCTCAGAGGCACCGGGGTTTAATTTCTCAGAGGCACCGGGGTTAAATTTCTCAGAGGCACCGTGGTTTAATTTCTCAGAGGCACCGGGGTTTAATTTCTCAGAGGCACCGGGGTTTAATTCCTCAAGGCACCGGGGTTTAATTTCTCGAGGTTTAATTCTCAGAGCGGTTTAATTCTCAAGGGGGTTTAATTTCAACGGTTTAATTTCAGAGGCACCGGGGTTTAATTTCAGGCACCGTTATCAGAGGCACGTTAATTCCGGACACCGGTTTAATTTCTCAGAGACACCGGGGTTTAATTCTCAGAGGCACCGGGGTTTAATTCTCAGAGGCACCGGTTTATTTCTCAGAGGCACCGGGGTTTAATTTCTCAGAGGCACCGGGGTTTAATTTCTCAGAGGCACCGGGGTTTAATTCCTCAGAGACACCGGGGTTTAATTTCTCAGAGACACCGGGGTTTAATTTCTCAGAGGCACCAGGACCATAATTTTCAGACGAGCGAAAAAAATTGAAAAATACTTGAAAATTATGAAACAGGTTATTAAAATTCTCCTACTTTTAGTAACGTGGCAGTTTATAATTATATATATTATAATATATATATATATATATATATATATATATATATATATATATATATATATATATATATATATATATATATATGTCACCCCTATATTCTATATTCTATGTAGACTTTATTTAAAGACAAAATACATTGACAAAAATACAATAGGGAGTAGAACAACATAGACACATATTTAATGTTAATGACTAATTACTTTTACAAGATGTCATTATGTGTCAGAGGCAGGAGGAAAATAGGTAATTGCTTTGTTGTGCTGTTATGTAATGTTTTTATAACGATAAGTAGAGTGCCTGCACTCTGAAGGGCGGATGCAAATATATTAGTTTTTATTATCGTAATGTTTAGACTGCACGTACCCACAGTTCCTTAACTTTTATCCCCTTCTTAAATGGCTGTGTTTATGATTTCTTAGTCTGTGTGATCCATCTCATCCACTACTCTCATCCTTAACTCCCTCTACAGCATCTCTTAGCTTCGTTTCGGGTGTTGATGCGGGCAGCTGCGGTAGAACACAATGGGCCATCTGGGTTATCTGGAAGGCAAGAGGATCACCGGAGGACAAAAGAGGATCACACAAACCGAGGTAAACAAGGAGATAAATATCTCTCGCTTGATGATGCTCAGGTGTTTTATCCTGGCGATACTGTCGCTGATTTACTCTACTTTCAAGAACGCCAGTGGAAGCGGAAGAGGCAGCAAGAAGGCACACTAAACAGCATTAGCGAAGTTTCGATCAAGGGATTATGCTGATCCTGTGCGAAACATAGCTAATATAAAGCACAAATAACAAAAAAAAGGCACAATTACCGTGACTGGAACAATACACACACAACCCGCACGTATAAAAAAGAGTGGAGCTTACGACGACGTTTCGGTCCGACTTGGAACTTTCGCTGTTTCGATTGTTCATCCATCTCCAGTAAAACAAATATTCACTACAATTTGCTGTCTTTCTCTTATTAATTTTTGATGTAGCTACATAATTATATTTGTTTGAAAACTGTAAAGTCAGAGCGGCCAGTACAGAGACTGATCAAGCATTTCAAGGAACGACAGAAAAACTAAAGGTTGGCAACAAGACTGGTGCCGAAACTGAGAGTGAACGTTTACCATCAGACTTAAACAACTCTTTTCCAGCACTAGAGGAAAACCAGGGAAAGGAGATAGATTAGATTAGATTTTGCCACCAAAGTGGCTAGTTTATTGTGCACCTCATATCCATCTTGTGGATGGTAGTGGCTAGTTTATTGTGTACCTTATATCCATCTTGTGGATGGTAGTGGCTAGTTTATTGTGTACCTTATATCCATCTTGTGGATGGTAGTGGCTAGTTTATTGTGTACCTCATATCCATCTTGTGGATGGTAGTGGCTAGTTTATTGTGTACCTCATATCCATCCTGTGGATGGTAGTGGCTAGTTTATTGTGTACCTCATATCCATCCTGTGGATGGTAGTGGCTAGTTTATTGTGTACCTCATATCCATCCTGTGGCTGGTAGTGGCTAGTTTATTGTGCACCACATATCCATCCTGTGGATGGTAGAACAAGAGCATATGGATACACAAAATTTGCCTAGGAACTGGGCCCCAAAAGGGTTAACAGGTGTACATCTGGATTTACATCTACAGTTCACTTATCTGTTACAAGCAAATTTAGGAAATGTGCTTAATATATCTGGTATCTTATTTTCATTAATATGACATCCTGACATGTCACACAGGTTATTATACTATCTCTATATTCCTCAATAAGTGGACAGTTAAGCACATAGTGTTCAATATAGTGACCATAAGACTGGCCACATACTTTGCATTTGGTTTGATCATCATCTGTGTGTCTGCCAAACTGCCAGAAGTACTTGTAACTAAGCCTAAGCCTGGCCACTACAACATCAGTCAGTACTTGTAACCAAGCCTAAGCCTGGCCACTACATCAGTCAGTACTTGTAACCAAGCCTAAGCCTGGCCACTACAACATCAGTCAGTACTTGTAACCAAGCCTAAGCCTGGCCACTACAACATCAGTCAGTACTTGTAACCAAGCCTAAGCCTGGCCACTACAACATCACTCAGTGTTCACATTGCAAGTTGCTCCATAAACATACTTACCTACGTTCATGTTATTATAGTGGGTTATAGATCTACTCAGGCTTCTAACTGCATTCCTATAACATTCATTTTTATTATTTACTTCTCTCCTAATATTATTCCTAATGCTAGACACAGATACACCAAAGTTATATTCTACATTGTCCGTCAGGGTGGGGGAACATGATATTGACATACAAAATACTGAGGGGATTAAAGTAGTTATGGTGAGGTTGTTTGACATACCTGGAGTCTACCTGGATGAGGTAAGATGAGGTAATCAGTCCCTCACCCTCATTACCTCATCTTCTGTATATAGTTATGCTGTCTTCCAATTATGACCCTGAATTTGTATTGATAAAGCCACTGTGGGCGAAACGTCTACAATAAATATACCCAGATGTTCCACATGTGTCTAATTCTCCAATCTTGTTGGTATTATATACCATAGATATACTACCTAGGTGTTCCAGGGGTCGGCGCCCCCCGTGGCCCGGTCCATGACCAGCAGGCGGCGACTAGACACCTCCACTCAAAACTTCGGTAGCGACAAACAGATCAATAGTTTGTTTTCGACAGTCACGGACAGCAAGAGGCGGGTTACAACCAGTAGCAAGCATACACGAATCCTAACGAATCATGTTTATACTACACGAAAATGAATTTAACCACACGGAAATTTTCTTTTTAAGCAAACGTGAAGGATTTTAATCAGACGACAAAGGATCTCTGAAAATCCTTAAAGGATCCCTGGGAATCCAATGAGCTTCTGATCCTCTTGAAGAATAGGTATTGTCGAGTTGGTCGACCCATAAGTGGTGTGTTTAGAGCATTAGCAGCGGGGGTCCCACAAGGCCAGGCTTGTGAGGCGTCTTCGACTTGTGGACATGTCTAGTTCACCTCTGACGTGTGTTGACGTGAGATGAGGACTGGTGATGGGAAGGTGTGAGAGGGACTGGTGATGGGAAGGCGTGAGAGGGACTGGTGATGGGAAGGTGTGAGAGGGACTGGTGATGGGAAGGTGTGAGAGGGACTGGTGATGGGAAGGGTGAGAGGGACGTGTGATGGGAAGGCGTGAGAGGGACTGGTGATGGGAAGGTGTGAGAGGGACTGGTGATGGGAAGGTGTGAGAGGGATTGGTGATGAGAAGTGTGAGAGGGACTGGTGATGGGAAGGCGTGAGAGGGACTGGTGATGGGAAGGCGTGAGAGGGACTGGTGATGGGAAGGTGTGAGAGGGACTGGTGATGGGAAGGTGTGAGAGGGACTGGTGATGGGAAGGTGTGAGAGGGACTGGTGATGGGAAGGCGTGAGAGGGACTGGTGATGGGAAGGTGTGAGAGGGACTGGTGATGGGAAGGTGTAAGGCCCAGTAGTTAGAGTGCAAACTATTGTCCAGGATTCACCAAGGCCAGAAGCTATGATTCAACCCCCACCCCTCTGATTGACCAGGCTAGCCTGATATGATTAACCAGGCTAGCACCAGACGAGCCTGGCCCATGGACGGGCTTCGGGAGTAGAAAGACTCGAAACTCATCAAAGGTATATCAGGTATATCATCCCTCAAATACCCAAGTGATACAACCCACTCATCCACCAGTCAACTTCAGCCACTACCCACCCTCAGAGGCCACCACCCATCATCCACTATCCATCATCCACCACCCATCATCCACCACCCATCATCCACCACCCATCATCCACCACCCATCATCCACTATCCATCATCCACCACCCATCATCCACCACCCATCATCCACCACCCATCATCCACCACCCATCATCCACCACCCATCATCCACCACCCATCATCCACCACCCATCATCCACCACCCATCATCCACTATTCATCATCCACCACCCATCATCCACCACCCATCATCCACCACCCATTATCCACCACCCATCATCCACCACCCATCATTAACCACCCATCACCCACCACCCATCATCCACCACCCATCATCCACCACCCATCATCCACTATCCATCATCCACCACCCATCATCCACCACCCATCATCCACCACCCATCATCCACCACCCATCATCCACCACCCATCATCCACTATCCATCATCCACCACCCATCATCCACCACCCATCCTCCACTATCCATCATCCACCACCCATCATCCACCACCCATCATCCACCACCCATCATCCACCACCCATCATCCACCACCCATCATCCACCACCCATCATCCACCACCCATCATCCACCACCCATTATCCACCACCCATCATCCACCACCCATCATCCACAACCCATCATCCATCTCTATCATCAGGGATTATATCTCGGCTGAGACTGTTTATTTTGACAAACAATTCATTTGGAATTAAACTAACAGGATTTGCTTTGTTTGCCTTTGATTATTGACCCATTAAATGCGCTTGACCTTAAAATTAATTATATATATATATATATATATATATATATATATATATATATATATATATATATATATATATATATATATATATATATATATATATATATATATATAGTGTCAAAATATTTTACTCTATTTTCATCAGTTTATTTACTTCTTTCCAGGTAAGTGTTGGGTCGTTAGCAGTGATTATAGAGCTCAGCAGCTCTACAGGTAAGGTGTCTGCTGACTTCAGAGGGTCGACAGGTAAGATGTCTGCTGACTTCTGAGGGTCAACAGGTAAGGTGTCTGCTGACTTCAGAGGGTCGACAGGTAAGGTGTCTGCTGACTTCTGAGGGTCGACAGGTAAGGTATCTGCTGACTTCAGCAGCTCAACACGTTAAGTGTCTGCTGACTGACAAGTTAAGCTCTTAGCTGTTGTATGTGTGTAGTGAGAGAAAACTGTGTGTGTGTGTCAGCCACGAGGTCATGCATTCTTTGATCTTCCACCACCTCCACAACCAGCGTCTCTTCACCCCCTTCCTCCTTGTTCCCCTCCCCCTTGTTCCCCTCCCCTTGTTCCCCTCCCCAGTGATGTTAATACCTCTTCTGAGATGTTAATACCTCTTCTGAGATGTTAATACCTCTTCTGAGATGTTAATACCTCTTCTGAGATGTTAATACCTCTTCTGAGATGTTAATACCTCTTCTGAGATGTTTTAATCTTAGTTTCTGTTATTCCACCTCAAGACCCAGGGGATGTGACCCCAGGAATGTTTATGTGACCCCATGAACGTGTATGCGACCCCAGGAATGTGTATGTAACCCCAGGAATGTTTTTGTGGTCCCAGGAATGTTTGTAACCCCAGGAATGTTCTTGTGATGAAAAGAATATTTGCTTGACCACAGAAATGCTCCTGTGACCTCAGTAATGTTCCTGTGACCCCATTATTGTTCCTGTGACCCCAGTATTGTTCGTGTGACCCCAATATTGTTCCCGTGACCCCAGTATTGTTCCCGTGACCCCAGAAATGTTCCTGTGACCCCAGAAATTTTTCTGTGACCCCAGTAATGTTCTTGTTACCCCAGGAATGTTCCTGTGTTCACCTACAAATTACTGTTATATTGTTCTTCCTAAAGAAAACAATAATAATAATAATAATAATAATAATAATAATAATTAATAATATCTTCTGGATTGTTAACAGTATTTTATAGACGATAACAGAAAGTTTAAAGGTTAAGCAAGGTAAGGTTCGATCCCCGGTACGGGTGGAAACATTAGGACGTGTTGCCTTAGGACACCTGCTGTCCATGTTCACCTAGCAGTAAAATAGGTACCTGGGTGTTAGTCAACTGGTGTGGGTCGCATCCTGGCACAAAATTGACCCAATTTGCTCGAAATGCTCTGCATAACAAGGGGCTTTCTATGTCACACTACCAGCCACACTACCAGCCACACTACCAGCCACACTACCAGCCACACTACCAACTACACTACCAACCACACTACCAGCCACACTACCAACCACACTACCAACCACACTACCAGCCACACTACCACCACACTACCAGCCACACTACCAGCCACACTACCAACCACACTACCAACTACACTACCAACCACACTACCAGCCACACTACCAACCACACTACCAACCACACTACCAACTACACTACCAACCACACTACCAACCACACTACCAGCCACACTACCAGCCACACTACCAGCCACACTACCAACCACACTACCAGCCACACTACCAGCCACACTACCAGCCACACTACCAGCCACACTACCAGCCACACTACCACCACACTACGAACCACACTACCACCACACTACCAACCACACTACCAGCCACACTACCAGCCACACTACCAACTACACTACCAACCACACTACCAGCCACACTACCAGCCACACTACCAGCCACACTACCAGCTACACTACCACCACACTACGAACCACACTACCAGCCACACTACCAACCACACTACCAGCCACACTACCAGCCACACTACCAACTACACTACCAACCACACTACCAACCACACTACCAGCCACACTACCAGCCACACTACCAGCCACACTACCAGCCACACTACCACCACACTACGAACCACACTACCACCACACTACCAACCACACTACCAGCCACACTACCAGCCACACTACCAACTACACTACCAACCACACTACCAGCCACACTACCAGCCACACTACCAGCCACACTACCAGCACACTACCACCACACTACGAACCACACTACCAGCCACACTACCAACCACACTACTAGCCACACTACTAGCCACACTACCAACTACACTACCAACCACACTACCAACCACACTACCAGCCACACTACCAGCCACACTACCAGCCACACTACCAGCCACACTACTAGCCACACTACCAGCCACACTACCAACCACACTACCACCACACTACCAACCACACTACCAGCCACACTACCACCACACTACCAACCACACTACCAGCCACACTACCAACCACACTACCACCACACTACAAACCACACTACCACCACACTACCAGCACACTACCAACCACACTACCAGCCACACTACCAACCACACTACCACCACACTACAAACCACACTACCAGCCACACTACCACCACACCCACAAATCACACTACCAGCCACACTACCAGCCACACTACCAGCCACACTACCACCACACTTCAAACCACACTACCAGCCACACTACCACCACACTACAAACCACACTACCAGCCACACTACCAGCCACACTACCAGCCACACTACCAGCCACACTACCACCACACTACAAACCACACTACCAGCCACACTACCAGCACACTACAAACCACACTACCAGCACACTACCAACCACACTACCAGCACACTACCAACCATACTACCAGCCACACCACCAACCACACTACCAACCACACTACCAGCCACACTACCAGCACACTACCAACCACACTACCAACCACACTACCAGCCACACCACCAGCCACACTACCAGCCACACTACCAGCCACACTACCAGCCACACTACCAGCCACACTACCAGCCACACTACCAGCACACTACCAGCCACACTACCAGCACACTACCAACCACATTACCAGCACACTACCAACCACACTACCAGCCACACCACCAACCACACTACCAACCACACTACCAGCCACACTACCAGCACACTACCAGCACACTACCAACCACACTACCAGCACACTACCAGCCACACCACCAGCCACACTACCAGCCACACTACCAGCCACACTACCAGCACACTACCAGCCACACCACCAGCCACACCACCAACCACACCACCAGCCACACCACCAGCCACACCATCAGCCACACTACCAGCACACTACCAGCCACACTACCAGCCACACTACCAGCACACTACCAACCACACTACCAACCACACTACCAGCCACACCAACCACACTACCAGCCACACTACCAACCACACTTCCAGCCACACCAGCCACACCACCAGCCACACTACCAGCCACACTACCAGCCACACCACCAGCCACACCACCAGCCACACTACCAGCCACACCAATCACACTACCAGCCACACTACCAGCCACACTACCAGCCACACCACCAGCCACACTACCAGCCATACTTCCAGCCACACCACCAGCCACACCACCAGCCATACTACCAGCCACACTACCAGCCACACCTTATTGAGACAGCAGCCCCAGGTGATCCTTCGAGGACTGGGAGGAGTCTTGTGTAGTTGGTAAAAGTAGTTAGACTGTTGGGTTTAGTCCTGACTCTTTCTCTTCTACTTCAGCTCTTCCTCTCACCGGCTATTCTTCTTCTGTCCCCACTTTCCCCTCGCCCCTAGTGGGTCCTTACCTGAGAGTCTGAACTGAACTGAACTGAGTCTTGTGTTGTAGGACACACACACACACACAAACCAGGAGCTGTGAATCGACCCCTGCAACCACAAATAGGTGAGTACACACACGTACAAAGAATTTCCTAACAAAGTGAAGAGAAAAAATCTGGAATTTACTAACCACTTGCGGTAAATCCCTTTAAATCCACTGAAACAAAAATCGCCCAAGAGCAGCAGCTGCTGAATCCAAGTACGGGGGATTTGCTGCTCACGAACGACTACTGAGTTACAACCTCAGATCCAGATTTAAGGAGATTAAAAGAAGGCCCGTCTTGAAGGGAAATATTTTGATGTTAAAGGGCTCTTGATCCAAGGAATTAGAACTACCCTCCCCTTCCTAGGATCACAACTAAGTACCTGCCATTCCCCAAGTATTATTATTATTATTATTATTATTATTATTATTATTATTATTATTATTATTATTATTAATGATATATAAATTAATTTTGTTTAATACGATTTATATAGCATATAATGTGGTATGAAAGCAGATTTCTATAGCATATAATGTGGTATGAAAGCAGATTTATATAGCATATAATGTGGTATGAAAGCAGATTTATATAGCATATAATGTGGTATGAAAGCAGATTTATATAGCATATAATGTGGTATGAAAGCAGATTTCTATAGCATATAATGTGGTATGAAAGCAGATTTCTATAGCATATAATGTGGTATGAAAGCAGATTTCTAAAGCATATAATGTGGTATGAAAGCAAATTTATATAGCATATAATGTGGTATGAAAGAAGATTTCTATAGCATATAATGTGGTATGAAAGCAGATTTATATAGCATATAATGTGGTATGAAAGCAGATTTCTATAGCATATAATGTGGTATGAAAGCAGATTTATATAGCATATAATGTGGTATGAAAGCAGATTTATATAGCATATAATGTGGTATAAAAGCAGATTTATATAGCATATAATGTGGTATGAAAGCAGATTTATATAGTATATAATGTGGTATGAAAGCAGATTTATATAGCATATAATGTGGTATGAAAGCAGATTCACTCTTCTCTGTTTAAATAACTAATATCATCACGTTATCGTTCGTAATATCTTTATATATCAGCAGTAACGTGTTAAATTGTGGTGGTCGGTAGGTAGTTAGGTAAGGTTTGTCAGGAAACATAACAAGTGATTCCTAACGCGGGTCTTATTCATATGATGACCCACAGCTGGAGCTTTTGGTCATTTGACCGAGGCCTTCCACTGGCTTACCCTCCACCCTTTAAAATTAGGATGAAATACATTGTGTTGGTCGTAGTTAACCCTGGTAGGCAAGCCTCTGCTTAACTACGCTTCAGTTTAACTACTGTTTAACGAGCTTTACTTTGACTACATACTTTGCATCTCCCCCTCCACCTTTACTGGGGGTTGGTTGCTTAATGGGGTTTAAAGCCTGTCAACTACGCCAGGGTCATTAAAGCTGCACCTAACATTTTCACCACCTGACAAGAATACTTTAATTCTTAAAATAGTATGTATGTATGTATATATATATGTCGTGCCGATTAGGTAAAACTTGCGATTTTGGCTTAAATAGCAACGCTCACCTTGCCATACAAGACAAGTGAAAATTTGTGTATGCAATAATTTCGCCAAAATCATTCTGAACATAACGAAAAAAATATATTTCATTGTGTTTGTTTATAATTAAATTAATGTTAACGTATCTAAAATATATTTAGTTGGGTTAGACTAAATTAAATTGCGCTTGTTGTAATAAGGTTAGGTAGGTTTTCAAAGTTTCTCTTGGTACAAAATTATAAATTTTTACATTAATATAAATGAAAAAAATATATCTTTAAACGTATAATTGAAAATTTTAGAAAGGACTTAATTTTAGATGAGTTCTTGCTAATTGACCAGTTTTACCTAATCGGCACGACATATATATATATATATATATATATATATATATATATATATATATATATACACACATTTCTCAGTGTATGCGTCTTACCCCGCTCACCATTAAATATAGCCACACATGTAAACTTGTTTTTTCTCTACCATTTGTGGGCTCTAAACCAGTGGGGTTTGAATCTATGGCGAATGAGTCGTAGAAGTCGATGCCAGTGCGTAAACCACTGGGCCAGCTGGCTACAATATGATTCATCCAACTCGGTATATTTATACACTATAGGGAGGTTAGCATGGGTCCCACTGGGACCACAAATGCAAGTTTCTACAGGTGAAACTCCCTCCATAGTGTCCGTGATGAACTCTAGCTCAAGTCCCCCTCAAAGCCACCATCATGACTGACGTCAGTTATGTGTGGACACACAACAAAGCACCATAACTTAGTGGTTAGAGTAGTGACTCTCGTCACTCAGTTCTGAGAACCAAATCTCCAGCAGGAAACAAGTATAATGAGAAGATTTAGTTGTGTGAGCTCGTGTGTGTACATCTAGTCTCTGGCTGTCAAATTCACTGCTCAGTACTATAGTAACAAGGCCACTATAGTAACAAGGCCACTATAGTAAGATCACCGTGGTAACAAGGTCACTATAAGATCACTCTGGTAACAAGGTCACCATACTAAGATCACCGTGGTAACAAGGTCACTATAGTAACGAGGTAGATAATTGGAAAGGAAGAGGGAGGGAAGCAGTTACCATCTCGCTAATGACTTCGTTACTACTGAAGACCTTCACTAATGAGGCGCTGAGGACTGTTGACTCACTCAGCTGATGAGGATGTTGACAACCGGAATCAGCTGATGGCGGGGGGGGGGGACTCCCAGACATGTTTTGAACAGTTTTTTTTTTCCATTGAAGTACATCGTTATCTGACGTAATTGCAGAGACATGACTCTCTTCAACAGAGAGGATACTGTGTTGTGGCTTGCTGGAGTAGGCCAGCCTGGCTTTTGTATCCTTCCAAACAACACTGGTGGTAATTGCCTATTTCTTTCACCTGTTTCTAGCTGGTGGAGCTGAGATATGCTCGTATTTTAGTTCTTTAGTTAAATTATTAAGTTTATGATGCATCCTTCCTGTGGACGGATATGTTGTCGTAGTTCAACGAGTGTTCGTACGTTTTCCAGTGTGTTCAACGAGTGTTCGTACGTTTTCCAGGTGTTCAACAAGTGTTCGTACGTTTTCCAGTGTGTTCAACGAGTTTTCGTACGTTTTCCAGGTTTTCAACAAATGTTCGTACGTTTTCCAGGTGTTCAACGAGTGTTCAACTTATGTTTTGTAGCAATTTATTAGTTACACTCGTTAGAAGAAACTGGTCAACCAGGTTGTCGTTGCTGGTGATCCTGGACCGGCCTTGTCTGATGCTTGTCTGGTCAACCAGGTTGTTGGTGGTGGTGGTGGTCTTGGGCCAGGCCTGTCTGGTGCTTGCCTGGTCAACCAGGTTGTTGCTGCTGGTGGTCCACAGTGTCTCATCTTTCTTGAATATTGTATTCCATTCTCTCTGTGTGTTTTCCTTCAGACTTGGTATTCTCACACTGTGTACACAGTGGCACCAGAGGCGTGCCTGTCGCCAGATCCGTGACTCACTCTCTCTCAGCTAGGAGATTCCAACCTATGATGCTATGATCCTTCCTTGGCTTGTGTACTGAAACAGGATCACGGTGTGTATGTGTATTCACCTAGTTGTGGTTGCAGGGGTCGATTCACAGCTCCTGGCTCCGCCTCTTCACTGGTTGCTACTAGGTCACTTTTCCTGCTCTATGAGCTTTATCATACCTCTTCTTAAAGCTATGTATGGATCCTGCCTCCACTACGTCACTTCCCAGACTATTTCACTTCCTGACAACTCTGTGACTGAAGAAATACTTCCTAACATCCCTTTGACTCATCTGAGTCTTCAACTTATAATTGTGACCCCTTGTTGGAGTGTCCCATTTCTGGAACATTCTGTCTCTGTCCACCTTGTCAATTCCTCTCAGTATTTTATATGTTGTTATAATATCCCCCCTATCTCTCCTCTCCTCCAGTGTTGTCAGGTCAATTTCCCTTAACCTCTCCTCGTAGGACATTCCCCTTAGCTCCTGGACTAGTCTTGTTGCAAACCTTTGCACTTTCTCTAATTTCTTTACGTGCTTGGCTAGGTGTGGGTTCCAAACTGGTGCTGCATACTCCAATACAGGCCTGACATACACGGTGTACAGGGTCCTAAACGATTCCTTATTGAGATGTCGGAATGCTATTCTTAGGTTTGCTGGGCGCCCATATACTGCAGCAGTTATTTGGTTGATGTGCGCCTCAGGAGATGTGCCCGGTGTTATACTCACCCCAAGATCCTTTTCCTTGTGGGAGGTTTGTAGTCTCTGGCTCCTTAGATTGTATTGCACTTCCTCGATCTTCATGACTTTGCACTTGGGATTGAACTCCAGGAGCCAGTTTCTGGACCAGGTCTGCAGCCTGTCTAGATCCCTTTATAGTTCTACCTGGTCCTCGTCCGATTGTGTGTTTGTGTTTGTGTGTGTGTGTGTGTGTTTGTGTTTGTGTGTGTGTGTGTGTGTGTGTGTGTGTGTGTGTGTGTGTGAGAGAGAGGAGAGAGGAATGGCTGAGAAGGGAAGAAAAGGCAGAGGAAAAACTGTGAAGAACAGAAGGAATAAAGAAGTGTAAAAACAACGAGGGAGTGTCTTTGTTGACGGGAGGGGGAGAACAAGAACACTCACATGTCTGTTAACACTTGAACAAGAAACAGTAGTATTTAGATGTGTGCAGAAGAGTAAGGCAGTTTTACTTAGGAGGTGGTGGTGGTGTGTAGGTCGGAGAGGGGGGTTAACTGTGGTAGTAGGAGAGGGGTTAACTGTGGTGGAGAGGGGCTAACTGTGGTAGAGAGGGGCTAACTGTGGTAGAGAGGGGTTAACTGTGGTGGAGAGGGGTTAACTGTGGTGGAGAGGGGCTAACTGTGGTGGTGGTAGAAGAGGTCAAGTGTGGTGGTGGAAGGGGAGGTTCTGTGGTGTGAGGGGAAGGGGAGGCAGGAATCAACAACATAGTATATCTTCTCCCCCGGACATCAACAAAAGTAAACATGTTTGTAAGTACCAAGTAGCTCATTGTGTAAACCTTTTTATCTCACAAATGAAAGATCCTGGGTTCGATTTACGGGTTTGCCAAACGTATTGGGTAAGTTTCCCTTACGTGGATTAATAGCAGTAAGCCGACACATGGTAGTTAGAAACATGGTAAAAAGAAACTTGAATGTCTGAAACGTTTCATTTACTTGGAGTTTCATCAATTACAAACAACAAAGATCAATGTATTTAAGGCATAGAGGGTCAGGTGCTGGTCATGTTAGGTCAAGCGAAGGTGAGGTCACATCTGGAGGTCATGTAATGAAGGGTGAGGTCTGGATTTGGGGTGAGGTCACAGTAATTTGGGCTTTCTGTGTTGATCCAGGATTGCTTATCTATGCATCTAAAAGGGACACAGTTGCAACTAATGTGACGTTTTACTTTGGCAACGTTTCGATCTTCAGGAGCTTTGTTAAGCTGAAGAGGATCCCAGAAGGGGTCGAAATATACAGATCAATCTCCTGAGTTTCTGTCCTCCATGTGGGTTATTATTGAATATATATATATATATATATTGTGGGACCCATAACCTCGGAGAAGTGGATAAAAGGCTTCAAGGAAGAATATTTTAATTTCTTCCTGAAGCCATTTGAATATTCCACTTCCCTACCAATAGGTATATTTTATTACATAATATGGTACAAAGATATATATATATATATATATATATATATATATATATATATATATATATATATATATATATATATTCGCTGCTAGAGTTTTCTTGTGTTAGTTATGTATCAGGGGTGAGATGTTATCTGAGGCTTTAATGGTGACTCAAGGACCCCCTTAGAAGTCTGCAGTCTTGCTGGCTCCTTCTGATAACACAGTCCATCACTGTCACATCTGTCAGCCTCTGTCATGCTCTGTGTCATCCTCTGTGATTGTCTTGCAGTGCTCTGTTGCGTTAGGTCTGTCAAAGTGTGTCTGAATCTTTCATATTCGGTCATAGTGTGTTAAGTGTGCGAGTGTCATGTTCTCTCTGTCATGCTTGGTGCTCCTGACTGTCGTGCTCTGCCTGTCGTGCTCCTGACTGTCGTGCTCTGCCTGTGAGTCTGGCTTATCTCTCTATCTGTAACTCGCTCTGCGTGTAATGACAGGGAAGTCAAAATCTTAACAGTTGTACCCACCTACAAACACTGCCGACTTGTATCAACACTAGAACTATCTAAATCAGTGATGACCTTCACACTACACGTACCAGTGTGTGTGTGTACTCACTCACCTAGTTGTGGTTGCAGGGATCGAGTCACAGCTCCTGGCCCCGCCTCTTCACTGATCGCTACGAAAAGCAGGTATGTTCATGGTGCCTCGTCTTCAGTGTTTTGTCCAAAATAAAAAAAATCCAGTGGTTGTAGCAAATTCTACTACTTTAATTCATTCCACTCTTACCACTCTGAAAAACCTAATATCTCTTCGTAACCATTTTTATTCATAATATAGAACCAGTGTGACCAGTGGTTCTCTCTCAGGGTTTTAAGAAGTCCTCTTTATCAAACAATTTAAATCTGTGGTCAGTGGTTCTATCAGGTGAAGGTTTTTAAGAAGTCTTCTTTATCTAATCTTTCATATATTTTATGAACTTATGTATGGTTATAATGGCTCTTCTTTCCTGCTATCAGCCAGACAGCCTGGCTAACTTTAGTGCTATCAGCCAGACAGCCTGGCTAACTTTAGTGCTATCAGCCAGACAGCCTGGCTAACTTTAGTGCTATTAGCCAGACAGCCTGGCTAACTTTAGTGCTATCAGCCAGACAGCCTGGCTAACTTTAGTGCTATCAGCCAGACAGCCTGGCTAACTTTAGTGCTATCAGCCAGACAGCCTGGCTAACTTTAGTGCTATTAGCCAGACAGCCGGGCTAACTTTAGTGCTATCAGCCAGACAGCCTGGCTAACTTTAGTGCTATCAGCCAGACAGCCTGGCTAACTTTAGTGCTATCAGCCAGACAGCCTGGCTAACTTTAGTGCTATCAGCCAGACAGCCTGGCTAACTTTAGTGCTCTCAGTCTTTCATCATAGCACAGATTTTTAACTCTGGTAGTAATTTTCTTACTCAACTATGGACCTTCTCTAATATAATAATAATAATAATAATAATAATAATAATAATAATAATAATAATAATATATAATAATAGCAATAATAATGAAGCATGAGTTGTGTCCATGTCTGCATATTCCAGTTGTGTCAATGAAATGTGAAGAATTGTGAAAGCGCAGATCAAAGTATTAACATCTTTTTACAGCAGCGCTGTATGACCCTGGTGGGTTTAGCGCTTAGTTTTGATAATAATAATGGCAGTAGGACAGATTTTTAAATACTGTACAAAGCTTCCCAAAGACTTTAATTATATTCCCCATAAATATCAGATTAAACAAAAATTATCCCGGATTTATTAACAGAATTTATCGCCTAAAGAGGAGCCAATGCCACTGAAATAACGTAGTTATACTTCAGGTAGAAACAGTGAGATGGAACACGAAACAATGAGATGGAACATGAAAACAATGAGATGGAACACGAAAACAATGAGATGGAACATGAAAACAATGAGATGGAACACGAAAACAATGAGATGGAACATGAAAACAATGAGATGGAACATGAAAACAATGAGATGGAACATGAAAACAATGAGATGGAACATGAAAACAATGAGATGGAACATGAAAACAATGAGATGGAACATGAAAACAATGAGATGGAACATGAAAACAATGAGATGGAACATGAAAACAATGAGATGGAACATGAAAACAATGAGATGGAACATGAAAACAATGAGATGGAACATGAAAACAATGAGATGGAACATGAAAACAATGAGATGGAACATGAAAACAATGAGATGGAACATGAAAACAATGAGATGGAACATGAAAACAATGAGATGGAACATGAAAACAATGAGATGGAACATGAAAACAATGAGATGGAACATGAAACAATGAGATGGAACATGAAAACAATGAGATGGAACATGAAAACAATGAGAGGGAACATGAAAACAATGAGATGGAACATGAAACAATGTGACGGAACATGAAAACAATGAGATGGAACATGAAAACAATGAGATGGAACATGAAAACAATGAGATGGAAATGAAAACAATGAGATGGAAATGAACAATAAGAGATGGAACATGAAAACAATGAGATGGAACATGAAAACAATGAGATGGAACATGAAAACAATGAGACGGAACATGAAAACAATGAGATGGAACATGAAAACAATGGGACGGAACATGAAAACAATGAGATGGAACATGAAAACAATGTGACGGAACATGAAAACAATGAGATGGAACATGAAAACAATGAGATGGAACATGAAAACAATGAGATGGAACATGAAAACAATGAGATGGAACATGAAACAATGAGATGGAACAGAAAACAATGAGATGGAACATGAAAACAATGAGATGGAACATGAAAACAATGAGATGGAACATGAAAACAATGAGATGGAACATGAAAACAATGAGATGGAACATGAAAACAATGAGATGGAACATGAAAACAATGAGATGGAACATGGAAACAATGATATGGAACACGAAAACAATGAGATGGAACATGAAAACAATGAGATGGAACACGAAAACAATGAGATGGAACACGAAAACAATGGGACGGAACATGAAAACAATGAGATGGAACATGGAAACAATGAGATGGAACATGAAAACAATGAGATGGAACATGAAAACAATGAGATGGAACACGAAAACAATGAGATGGAACATGAAAACAATGAGATGGAACACGAAAACAATGGGACGGAACATGAAAACAATGAGATGGAACATGGAAACAATGAGATGGAACACGAAAACAATGAGATGGAACATGAAAACAATGAGATGGAACATGAAAACAATGAGATGGAACATGAAAACAATGGGACGGAACATAAAAACAATGGGACGGAACATAAGACGGATTATATCAGTATTATAATATTCTCGTTATGTATCATTTGGACATTTTGAGACATGTTTAAGACAAGTTGGGCTTTGTAATATTTTAAACAACGCTTTTTTATCTTTTTTCTGTCCACATGTTTGAAAGCTCTTTTATAACTTGCCAGTACAGCATAAGTCTCTCGTTTATTTTCATTAATACTCGGGATGGCCCATACCATTACCTGGAGTCGCTTCCGGAGGTCAGCGCCCCCGCGGACCGGTCCCAGACCAGGCCTCCTGGTTGATCAATCAAGCTACTAGTGCCCCCCTTCCCCACAGTTCAGTCTACGCACCTGATGTTCCGGTGATGAGATTTTGTTAATAACTCTCATAATATTCTCTCTGTGACATTATTAATGTTGTCTTAAAATATTTGTCATCTTCTTGGACTAATATTAATTTCCACAATTTTCATAAACATGATTTTTTATCTGCTTTTAATTCCTTCGTCTATCTTTTACTACTTTCGCTTAGTTTTTTCAATTTATCTTGTTATCGTGTGGAAATTTGCATGATTTTCATTGTTTATTTTATATCAGACCTTTGCATCATTCTCAAACATATATACTGTGGAACCTCGGTGTTCGAACGTACCGGAAATCGAACACACCGGAGTCTGAAGAATTTTGTTCTGAAAAATTTGACCTTGTCTTTGAACGTTTTTCTAGAGTCCGAATGCGTTGATTTGTTTACAATTAAGTTGTAAAAACAACTTTACAGGAAAGCCATGTTTCAAAAGTACTTTGAAGTGACCTCTGACACTGACCTGACTCTCAGGGACTTTTAGAAGAGTCAGTTCAACATCCTCCAGTGTGTGAGGCTCATAATTAAAGCCTGGCAAATAATGTTTACCACATCGAACTTTTCACGGTTCCAACACCACCTAGTAACCAATTAAGTTCAAAGTTCAAACAACGGGGTTCCACTGTAGTTTTTTATTCGTTCTGATAAGTGGTTTACGTAAGATCTAAAAATTTTAGGAGGTACCAATCCTTATTTCACTCCATTAATGACGTGCTTCCATCAGCACGATTTGGACAGGTAGATGTACACACGACGCTGTACACCGTGTACGTCAGGCCCTTAGTGGAGTACGCAGCACCAGTATGGAATCCACACCTGGTCAAGCACGTCAAGAAAGTAGAAAAAGTGCAGAGGTTTGCAACAATACTAGGTTAAGGGAACTCAACCTGATGACACTGGAGGACAGGAGGGCTAGGGAATGATATGATCAAGATGTATAAAATACTGAGAGGAATCAACAAGGTGAACAAGGTCAGAAAGTTTAAGAGAGGGGACACAGGAACAAGAGGGTAGTAATGGAAACTTAAAAATCAGATGAGTCATAGGGATATTAGCATTTCTTCAGACTT